>CAKAOH010038965.1:56171-125783 GCA_916701665.1 Sebastiscus tertius
GGACCAATTTCAAACAATCTAAAACTTGGCCTGACTACACACTACACATCCACACATAATACGCACACAGACCTGTTCCAGCATACAGTGCACGATTAGAGGCACGGAGCAGACTTCAGGGGGAACCAGGCTGAGTAGGTTGCCATAGTAACGCATGTCCACATCTCTAGAGAGAGGAGGCTGCTCGATATCTGTCCACAAAGTAGAGAGGACAAAAGGGAAAGGATAGTTTGTCATCCTAGTCTTGAGTTTTGCAAGCATGTGGCAGAAATACATGATTCAAGAGAAATGGTTTTACCTTGGCCCGCCAGGCTTTCCTTCGGCACTGATTTCTTCTTGGAGCGTGGAGTCAGGGGGAGAGGGGTCGGCACAACCTGGCACAAGAAACACACACCAAGGAAGATATTTTAACTATATACCCAATATCCAGCCACTTCATTACTGTTCACTGCGGAGATAACACTGCCACTCTAAATTCCACTGGTTGAGGCGGCCTATAAAGACATTGATTCCAGTTAAAGAATCAGGGTCCAGAGAGGGGATATTGCACAATTGTTTTGTTTATTTGTGTGTACAGTATGTGTGTGTGTGTGTGTGTTTTAATAGTTTTACATTTTCAATTTAATTTATTTTATTTTGATTTTTGTATTTCATTTTAGTTTAGTTTTAGTTGGTTTTCAGAATGCATATGCTAGTTTTAGTTTAGTTTTACTTTATTGGAAAGGTTAGCTTTCGTTTTTATATAAATAGTTTTATAATGTCTCAAGTATATAGCTACATATAAATACAAAATACATGGTTGGAGAACTGTGTAAGAATGGCCATAATGTTTGTTTAATCTTCACACTACTTGAGTGTACAGTCTGAAGCCATGGCGGCACAGCGCCATCTCCTGGTCAAGTCCTTTCAGTTTCAGTGATTCAACAAGATTTGATGGAAATTCATGCTGTTTCTTTTATTGGCAGTGATATATTATAGCTAAAAAAAAAACTAAATCTGAAATCAATTCATATTTTTTATTAGTTTTTTTAACCAGGCAATATCATTTCAGTTTAGTTTTAGATTTTTCTTAAAGGATTTAGTTTTTATTTAGTTTCAGTTCACTAACACTACTTTTCACTGCTTATTTTTTGTTTTAGTTTACTATAATAACCCTGGTGTGTGTGTGTGTGTGTGTGTGTGTGTGTGTGTGTGTGTGGTCTGTGGATAGACAGGCATATAGGAAACCATTAGTTAAATTAAGCAAAACTATTATTTCGATAGAGAACATGAGAATAACTAAGAAGTTACAGATTTGCACAATAGTAAACGGTGATTGGACTTGCATTTATATGGCACCTTTCTAGTCTCCCGACCACTCAAGGCTCTTTACACTACACTACACTACATTCACACACCGAGAGCAATTTGGGGTTAAGTATTTTGCTCAAGGACACTTCGACATTTGGACTGGAGGAGCCGGGGATCGAACCGCTGACCTTCCACTTGGTACCTCTGAGCCACAGCCGCCCCAGTAATTAGCAATTCAATACAGTAATAATATGGCAAAAACACGTATTCTTCACGCCAAAAACATTAACTAACCACCAACATAAATAATACATACATAAATAATGTATAAACACCACCTGAAGAAACGTAGAATCATGGCGGCATGTCGGCTAATTAGCTGTTGCATCAGACCAATTTACACCACAAATGGCTATAACTCGACAAAATCTCAAAAATTAACTTTGAACTCGAACAGGAGATGTCTTTAGCAGGTAAAGAATCAGCACTTACGTAGTTTCATCAATGCACAACAACAAAATAGTCCACATGGAAAGCTGCCTCCTTAATTGTCCACTCTATCCCAGTGGTGCCTCTGTGTCTGACTGAGTGAGGGAACAGGCATTCTGGTTGTGCCACTTCTGCTTTAGTCCACTAGAGGTCACTGCTGGGCTCTACTACACTGGGTAAATTGTAACTGTTCTTTGGTGTCAGCATATGCTGTTCATGATATTCTGTGGTGTATGAAAATGAATACCCTTGGCAATTATAATTTCATGTACCCTTCATAAGATGGTGTGGAAAAAATGCCAGAAATTCACTGACTCTTGTTTTGGACTGTTGGTTGGACAAACATCTGTCCAAACAAAATGAACTGAAAGACACTACAGTGTCAATGTAACTAGCACTGTATTGTGTACAGTGGCTCTTCAGCAGGTGCAGCAACCTAATGGCCTGATGAATACAGCACTGACTTTCTAAGCTAGACATTTTGGGTTTAAGACCCACTTGGGGCAAATAGCAGAGTGGCGCAGCGGAAGCGTGCTGGGCCCATAACCCAGAGGTCGATGGATCGAAACCATCCTCTGCTAGGTCTGCATTTTTTTTTTTCCAATTAAACTCAATATCATTGACATTGTGCTCATTTTTCAGACATTTTACCAAAACAATTAGTTGATTGCTCACTGAATACACACCGCACAGATTCCAGATCAAAATCAGCTCATGGTGCCTTCAGTCATTAATTTGGTCCTACTCTTGAATTCTCTGCAACTTAAACTAAGGTCTGTTACAACAGTGCCTTCTTTTAAAAGCAGACTTTTTCTTTTTTCGCAAGCCTTTAGTTGTGTTTAGTGTGTGGTTAACGGGTAAAATTCTCATTTTAGAATCAGTATTATTATTGTTATGATTCCATTTTTAATAATAATACCTTCTTATTTTATTCAGCTTTTACTGAAATACCTTCTTATCTTATATGTTTTTATTTTATATGTTTTTGTTATATATGATCTTTGCCTGTTTTTTTGTTTTATATAAAGCACATTGAGTCTACACCTGTCATATGAAATGTGCTATATAAAAAAAAATTGATTTGATTGATCAATAATGAAAATATTGTGTAGTTATACCGACTGACGTGCATGAATGTGTGTATATGTGTACCTCTGCAGGTTGTGGAACCAACTCAACAACAGTGGGTACACTGATGAGTTTGATGTTGTCCATGTAGTGCTGATGTTGCCTGCGCCAGTCCAGACAGTCATACATGAGATTGGCCACGCCCTCGAAGATTTGGCTTCCCATCTCCAGCTGGACGCACACAGATTAGGATTCAAATTCAAAATCAAGTCACAGAAAATGTGAAACTGACAGATTACAAAACATAACACACACTACACACCCACACTCTCAATACACCTACAGACCTGTTCCAGCAGAGAAGGCTTCAATGAGAATAGATCTACAAAACAAATATCAGGCCCAACTCACCTCAGCCTCAGGTTCCTGTGTGTGGATGGGAGGCCAGAGATCTGGGACAGTGTAGCTGAGCTGAACCACATCATGGAGCTTGGAGTTAGGTGGCCCACTGTCCAAAACTGGTCTCAGACCTGACCAGAATAGATCCAACTTCCTGGCCTGTTCAGCCAGCTCTACACTACCATGAACCTCTGCCTCTGGCACACATAAAGGAAAGCATAATGTAATGTTGATAACAATATACAAAAAATATAAAAAAAGGGGTATACTGATGAGTCTGAATCCACATAAAAGCTATTACAGTATATTGTGTATACTGAAGGCCCTTTACCTGCATCTATAACCAGAGAAGCTCCCAGATTCTGCTCATCGCCCTCACAGGGATCTTGCTCCTTCTGTCCCTCAGAAGTTTGTGTGTGCTCTGAACACAATTGAATGACACTGGCAACATGTACACCTATGGCATCAAGCTCCGCAATCAGGTGGGGCTGGTAGAAGCCCAACAGCAGGATGTAGTGTTGAGGACCATCCTGTGGTTCGTCATCTATGGCCAGACATACAAAAGACAAAACACAGAGTGAGTTCTCACTCTCTCATACACAAACACAGACACACTACTAGTATTTTCTCAGTATTTTCACCTTTTTTAAAGACTATTTTTTGGGCCTTTTTGCCTTTAATTGCTTATGATAGTATTAGTCATGAAATAGGGAGAATGAAATGGGGAGAGGTAGGGAATGACCTGTAGCAAAGGGCCGCAGGTCGGATTTGAACCCAGGTGAGCTACCGGGGTGTCCGATTATCTTAGCTTTTTGAACTCCATAGCCTACAGTTGGTTTTAATCAGAGTTTTTACCTATGAACTTTGGTGGCTCAACATAATCCCTGCGGCTGAGCTTAGTCTTCTTGTCCTTGGAAGATCCAGGTGAGGGCGGATTCTTTTCCTTTTTGTCAGAGACCTTGGCCCCTCCTTTGTCCTTGTTGGCAGAGGGAAGACTGGTCTTTGCCTTCTCCTCAGCCTTAAACAGACAAAAATGACAAAATTGCACAATAAAAACCCTGAGAAAGATCCCATTAGCTCTTCCTCTATTTGACAAACCCGAGTGAAAATCCACTCCAGTTCAACAATGTTACTAAATTATAATTAACACATAGAATCACATATATGTAGAAGCACTCACCTGCTTGGCTTCCCTCCTCTGCTGATCATTGGTTTTGATCTGTAGTAGCTGGAACTTCAGTATTTTTGCCATCAGGTCACCAGGAATCTCCTCTCCGGCATCCAGCAGCACCTTAGCAGCCTCTGTAACCTACATGAGACATAAACACAGAGAACAAAGCCAGCTCAAAGACACACATGCACACAAACACCCAGGGTTTCTCTAAGACAACCAGAGGGTCTGACAGACTGACACACAACATATTAGAAACCCTCATTCCCAACCCTACCTCGTAGAACCCAGGGATGTCATCAGGTCTTTTTGCTTTGGGATTCCCCAGTTCATGGATCTGTAATAAAGTCAGACAGGGGAGCATTTAGATTTTTGACAAAATACAAGATATTAGAATTGCAATGACACCACTTTTTGGTGCCTCATTAAGTAGATAAGTTGATGACAAATAATACTGAGTAGTCATTAAATTAGCCATTCATCAATACAGTGAGAAGGGCGACCAAAGCTACAAATTATTTCATAAAATATGAGATCTGATAGATAATTGTTGAATACTCAATACATGGAGATATTTAGATTGTGGCTAATATGAGTTCACACATTTGGAACTAATGATACTAGAATAAAATGTGAGAAATTTAACCTTTCTGTTTATATAAGATGTGAAAGTTACATAGACACAGAGGTTAGATTGATAACTTAATGACAGTGCCAAGTTCAGCTTAGTTTATTTCATATAAATTAGTTTTCAGTTTGTTTAATAACAGTTTAAGTGTACTGTAGTGACAGCATGAAGAGCTCTACAAAAATAAAGGAGACACTATGAATAAAAAATAACTTGGACCAAACTAAGAATACCTTTGTATGGGTGCTGTCCCAGGTCAACAAGGTGAAAAGTTTGCGTAGTGGTTTCCGCACGGCCAAAGACAAGGCCTGGGTCAGTTCCTCCTCCTCTGGACTTCTCCCAACCACCAAAGACACACAGGCCTGCCATGACTCCTGGAAAGGGCATTAGAATACCAGGATAATAACGTTAGCTATATGCTATAATACACATACATCATCCAAGTCAACAACCACAGGTTACACTGATTTCACATCATTACAGTTAACTGACAGGTGGATTTTGCGTGGACTAAACAAATGTGTATACATTACACAACTTTTACTGATAGAAAAAAGCTAAATGATACTAACACAACTGTTGAAATGTTGCAGTGTGATGTAGCTGCAACGCCATAATACAACAAATGTAACTTAGAAGGTTTTACTGGAATTTTTTCTTATTTTTTTTATTAATATATTGAAGAAAATTAATTTACAAACATTAAGGCATTGTAATCTAACTTCAATGCTTCTAACATACAAGGCACAAAGATAACTGAAATTCTAAAAAATAATACGATAACAAAAATTAAATAATAATAAATATGCATAAATAAATAAATAATAATAATAAGACTGCACTCTTCCATAGTAGCTCTAGGGGTCATCATCATGTATGTTCAGTTCTTCATAAGCTCTGAGGAGAGACTTGCATGTTGTCCTTTCATTAGTCTTAAAGCACTGAGATGATTGTCCACAAGGTCCCTTTTGAAAACGGAAAATAGGGGTTTCATTCTCCTCCATTTGGATGCATGGATGAAACAATTTGCCAGCAGTATCAGATTGTTCAATATCAAGTCCTTAATGTCCTTCATGTTAATACCAAACACAATATTTTCTCTTGTGAGAGGAGCAAGTAGTTGGATTTTGGTTGACAGCCAGTCCTGCAAATCTTCCCAGAATGCCGCAGAATATATACAGTAGAAAAACAGATGATCAGTTTCAATCTCAGTCTCACACAAGTTGCAGTTATTGTGATCAACATTAAATCTCAGTTTTAGCAATTCATTGGATTTACTGGAGAGAAGTGCCTCAAGGTAACCTCAACAACAAAGACTTCCGGTTTGGACGTCTTACCTTCAAAATATAAACTCAAATGTTTATTTTTTTTATGCCGGAAGTATGTTTGCCAACACTTTTTTCACAGAATAGCCATTTTTAGCTTTACTGAAATTGTCCCAAGAAGCAGTTTGGTGGATAACACCCCATTTTAAATAATTTCTTCTACCTGAAATGAAGAGTAACGTTAGCTAGCTAGCTGGCTGCTAGGCAACCTGTAGAAGTATAACTACCGTGTGTAGCCAGGTAATAACACGTGTAACGTTACAAGTTTCACTTTGTGTGATGAAAGAGATATATTTTGAACAAATGAATGAAGTTAAACCGAATAAAGAAGTCAAATTGAGATAACAAACCTCCTGAAACAGTTCTCTGGTGAGAGCAGCCTCCCAGCTCTTGTTGACTCCAGGAGCACTTCTGGGTGCTGAGCCTCTCTTAGCTGCTTTAGGTGCCATTTACACTCAATTATCTACAGTAAAAAAAAAGCACATAGAACATTTAAAATAGGCTTAAAGTCGCCAGGGCAAACATCAAATGAAGCTAGTTAAAAACTGCAAGTTAACTAAAAGTTGTCTGTTGTCACCTGGTGCTTGTGTTGCCCCTGGCAACCGCCAAGCATCAAGTTTCCCAAAGTGATAATTTCCTGTAAACTTTCAAAACAAAAGCATTTCGGTTTCCACAAAGCGATACATCTTACAAAGTAAAAAAAATAAAACTCATTTGAATTGAATCTGTAGTAAAAAAATATTTAACTTTTTTTGTGGTACAGAATTTCCCTTTTCAATAATGAAATAATTTAGTTTAAATAGAAATATATATTTGTAGGTAACTTGTCAAGTATTCCTTTTCTCCACTAGATGGCAGTGGGATCTCTGGACTGTGAGACAATACTCCTGTCCAAAATATTAAATTTTACATTTTTACAATTTACACAATATTTCACTATTTCACAACAATTGTAATTATTGCCTATCATTATAATGGTACACTGTGCAGCCATTCCACAAGGGCATAATCCATAAATTGCAACCATCTGGCATCCAAAAAGTAACCAATTCTGCTTGGTTCAGCCATTGAATGAAGGCACAAAACTGTGATGAACAGCTGGTTTAATTTCAGTGAATCAGAAAAAGAATTCTCAGAGCACCATCTGGAACACATAAACTGACACAACAATGTCATTTCATCTGTGTAATGACCAGATGAGCTGAGCAATAAGACAGAGGTTAAATTATAGCAACACCAAGATGAATAGTCTCTAATTCTGATTGATATACTGTATGAATCTTGAGTCGACTAAAGATCTATTTTGAACCATAATGATGCATTCAATATATGACACGGGGATTTAACCTTGGCCAGGGAGATTTTTTAATGCTAATTAGATGAATACTGAAGTGGAATGAATATAAAGATACTGTATTAAATTAATGATAATGAAGAGTGAAGTGTGAAAGGGGTCGTGGCCACTTCACCACTCCTACACACTCTCAGGCAACAATTAAATGAGCTACAACATATCTTAATAATCATGCACTCTTTTTTTATTTGGTTTTTAATTATAATTCAGTTATTGAAATGGACCAGTTGCTGTTTCAAGTATAGTGGTGGAATAAAAAACATAACAGAATATGCCTGCTCTATTTGTGATACATATATATGTCATATGATTTCACATATCCAAAAAACTGTTCCCGCAGAGCTGTTATCATGCTTTTCAGGGGAAGACAAAGACACTTTCATGACTGTATTTTGACATCTTACTGGAAAAGAATGAGCAAGAAAAGCATGGTCAGTCATGCTGAAGCACTTCCTGTTTTACTTTCCGACTTTTTGTGCAACGCAGCTGAAATTATAAGCAAGATTGACACCAGAGATGCGCTTTAACATCATGGCACATACACTTACTACAATCGTTATACAATATATTCCCTTTGTACGATAGAAGCTTTCTGGACTGTGGCAGAGCTGTCTCAATGAGGTGTCTTTGAGCCAGAAAAAATGCTCCATTTCTGAATTAATGACTCAATACAGCACATACACTGGGCCTCTGTTAAGAAAGACTCATTGGAATGCTTCTTGCTCTATTCATCAGAGCTTATTATAAAGAATTTCATGCACCACATCTCTGCACCAAAGTCATGATTTGGCACAGATTTTAGGGCAGTTTTATTAATGCAAGGGGCCATTGTCATGAAGGTGATTTCACCCAGGCAATAACCTACTTCCAGCAGCTCGCCATAAAAGGTCAAAAGTGAGACGACGCCCACTTGTCAGATGCCAGAGAAATCCATGTTTGAAGCCAGCAGGGCATTAGTTATGGAGGAGTTGTCAGCTCCAAACCTTCCAGAGGCAGCGGACTATACAAAGGTCACACACCAGCCAGATAAACACTGTAGTGACACTTAAATAACACTCCATCCGCCACTGCTGCGAATAGCATAGCAACATCTCAAAATATCCATATTTTTTTAGAAATACACTGCTGTTAAACGTGTGCACGTCTGCTGGGGCTATTTTGTTTCATTACACAGTCGTAATGGTTTATTTGAGACCCTCATCCACTTTCTACTTGGTTACTCAAAAATAATGACTCTTATTCAAATTATTTCCAAGGGAAATTGCTAAATGGTGACTAACCCAAGAGGTGTTCAAAACCAAAACATAAATTAAAATAAGACACCAAGTTCTCAGGAACACACTGTCTGTACTTTACATCATGTTACCTCGAGGTATCTATGACCTCTTGCAGCAATCAATTTTAAATCATGCGCTCGCAAACATTTTAATGCTGTATTTAGATGATGGGTAGTCTTCAAATATCAAGTTGGTCAACAGTTCATAAAGCATAAAGTGATGATTTAACTGTTAAGGGCAAAAGGATGTGACGAAAACACACGTAGACAAATCCATTACATCAGTCATGTATTATATAATTTTATAGGTGCAGTGTGTAGGATTTGGCGGCATCTAGTGGTGTGGTTGCAGATTGCAACCAACTGAGTACCCCTTCGTTCACTCCTCCCTTTCCAAGACTGTTTTAACACGAGCCAACTAGTGCAAAACCACAGTAACGCCGTTCGCCTCGCTCAGAGACCTTCCTTACCATAATAACACTACTTCAGAAGCAACGGAGGTCAGACGGCGGCTGGCGGTACCACGGTTTTGTTTTGCACTCTGCGGCTCACGTTATCGCAGTTTCAGAAGTGTATCAGAGGACTACGGTGGCCTTCAGGTAACGTAAAAGGTGCAAAGCTCTCGCTAGAGCCAGTGTTTGGTTTGTCCGTTGTGTGCTGCTGTAGAAAAAGATGGCGGACTCCGTGAGGAGGACTCGCTCCCTATGTAGATATGAAGGGCTCATTCTAAGCAAACAAAAACACAACAATTGTAATTTCAGGTATTTATATATGTATACTGTTTATATGTGTAGGATCTGGCGGCATCTAGCGGTGAAGTTGCAGATTGCAACCAACTGAAACCTCTCCCATGTAGAAGAACTACAGTGGCCGACGCAAAAACACGAATGGCCCTATCTAGAGCCAGTGTTTGGTTTGTCCATTCTGGGCTCCTGTAGAAACATGGCAGCCGGCTCCATGAAGAAGACCCGCTCCTTATGTAGATATAAAAAGATATTCTGAGGTAACAAAAACGCAACAATTCCTATTTTCAGGTGATTATACACTAAGGAAAACATAAGCTACTTATTAATATTATATTCCATTTCTGTCAATAGATCTCCCTAAATGCTACACACTGTTCCTTTAATGTATCATATTAAGTGGATATTGAGCTGGGGAACATGGCACAGCAGTGCTAAATGCTAACATGCACACAATGACAATGCTAACATGCAGATATTTAGGTTCACAATCTTAGTTTAGGGTGTAAGCATGCTAACATTTCTTAAAAATTAAAAAATGAAGATATCTAAATTTAAAAAAAATCGATAATATTCTACTTTTGCTTGCATTCCTGTTGGATTAAATTCAATACTTGATGCCTACAGTGATCCACTATGGGCCCTGTCCCTCAGCCTGTGTTAACTCCCGCTGTATCAGACTTCACTCTGTGCTATGGTGTTTACGCGCTACTTGGCAATGCAAAGTAGATTTTAAATTCCGCTCACCAACATTGCATGGCGCCAGCTCGAACTGCAGCAGTGTTAGAAAGATTTGAATTTCAATACCCAGAAACCATGTGATATAAAGAGCAAACAGCAAGCTCGTGTTTACCAACCCCCACCAGTTCAACTTTCTCTGGATGGACCTCATTCTTTGCGGTTCGTGATTATTGATTTGTCACAGTGGCTTGGGATCACTGAACCATACCTGACCTGAAAATTACATTTCAATTTTGATTTCAATTACATAAAAAAAATTGTGCCTCCTTTTTTGTTTTCTGGTGTGAAATTACGGTCTCACAGGGCAGCTGGCATCACAATGCACTGTCCAAAATCAGATCCTATTTGCTACCTGATGCCAAATGGAAAAAATTAATGAGTAAACAAGCATTTATTTATATATCCATTTATATCTACTGTACTTTTTACTATACAGTAGGTATACTATAGTGTAAAGATATATGGTAGATGCACAGCCAAGTCTGATAAGAATGGCTGGGAATATCCTGTAAATTAACATAAAGAAAAAATGATTATGCAAATCCCAAAAAAGAACATTGTTTACATGGATACAAACACTCAGGAGACAAACATATCTGGCTCACACTGGATCCCAGTGTGACATGCATGCACCCTCAAGCCACGGTCATCAGATTTCCACTTTCCTAGGAAGAGGCTGTTCCATGGGTCAGGAGGAAACGTGGAATCACGCCCAGTTCGTCTGGGGAACCAAACAGGCCTATCAAGTGACCCCGGACACCCGCCGAGGATGGAGAGGGGGACTCAAAAGCTGGTAAACATCTGTAGGCTGTCAAGGCTACAGAATGTGCTGTGTAGGCAGAGGGCATGTGTGATCAGTCTGATCAGTGTGATTGACTCTACAGCTGCGGCAGGGAGGCATTTCACAACATGGTACTGTCACTGAAACCCACACTGCGCGGCTTGAGATGAATCATGTCGACACTGAGTGTCTCAAGTAGCACCAATGAGCTTCAGTGAATGAGCTGCCCGGCCAGTAGAGTGCAGCTCTGATTCTTTTGGTTGCAGTAGCATGAAAAGGTCTTCAGTACTTTTCCAAGAGGCTGGATTAAACCTGCAGTGGGCAGAATGTGTTTGGCATCATTGGGGAAAAATAATAACCTTCTGCAGCTCCTCATGGCTCTGTTTTCAGGCTTTAAAAAATCTAGCCCGTGACAGGAGACTTTGGCCAATCACTGGTTTCACATTTCAGAGAGAGAGCGTTCCTATTGGCTGTTCATTCAACGGAGGCAGCTGTCAATCACTCCAATCAAACGGTCAAACTAGGCAGCACTGATCTAATATGAATCAATATTCTGTTACTGTAATGCCTATTTATCGCTTAAAATGTTTTCAGAAACATCTTGTAGTGTACTGTTTAGCTGTAAAAGGAGAAAGTTTACTACAACTGGTGGGCGGGCTTGGTATTTCCTCAACTGATCTTAACATGGCTGGCGAGTCACAAACTTTCTCATTTTACAGCTAAACAGTACACTACAAGATGATTCTGAAAACATTTGAGGCGAGAAATAGGCATTACAGTAACAGAATATTGATTCATATTTGAGTTTGCGAGTGATTGACAGCTGCTCAGAGACGGCAAAGCTCCAGCTTGGCTCCGATTGGCTGTTTTCCTCCGGTCTGTGAAATCTTGCAGATGCCATTAGGAGCACCGGAGGACACAGAGGCACATGATTTTACTTCAGATTACCTGTCTCATGCACGACTGTCAGGATATAGTGACCATTATATAATATATAATATATATATGTATATATATACAATATATAATATATATATGTATATATGTATATATATTATATATTATATAACTTTTTTGTAATTATATTTGCTCCATTTCTACCCACTGCTGCTTTAAGCACTCAAGTACTTTTTAAAAGAATAGACATAAATTCTCAATTATAAATAGGGGTGTTAATGGTTACGTGTTCTATACAACTTATTTTTATGATATCCAGTAGCAGTATATTTACCAGTGACCAGACGGCCCCTGCTTGTCTGCATATGTGCACAGACAGACCTTACCTTGGGCCCCACAGTGCCAACTTGCATTGCTGACCCGCATGAGCACAGCAAGGGACAGGGGTCGAGTGAGGTTACGTACATGTGACACCGAGTAAATGATCACCGGTGCTTTGTCCCCTCACAATGACGGTGATGCGTCTTGCACAAGATCATGTGGCTTCCGTCATTAACCTTCTGTAACCACATGACCCTGTTCAGTTGTCTGTGCATAAATGACGATAACTAGTGAAACCTTTACGCAATCAACATGTAGTACACCATTACATGAATAGCCTACTTACTTTAGCCTAAAAAAATCATGCATTTACAAAGATAAGAGGCTGAAATGGAGAAAAAAAAGGTCACAAGCACAAATGTCATTACTACAAATGTCCCACACAGGTGCCACAATCTTTCTGAATCTCATTTGTATGGCTGACAAATGGAGGCCCACAAAATCACTATGGAGATGCCTCCATTAAAGACGGCGAGAGAAATGTCACACAAACGCCACAAGCAGCTGATGCGCTTCTATAAAGAGCTACAGCAGTGCCTGAGCACAAACTGCTACTTATGTGAGGATGTTTCTCAACTACTAACCTGTGGGAGGAGATGGGATAGTTTTTTATGAATTAGTTATGACAAATAACCATTATGATGCCTATAAAGTCACTCTACAGCGACTACTGGTGGCTTCTGTGATGTCAAGTTGAGATATTCTTTTGTTATACTAGTCGGCATAATAAATAAACACATCACATGCTTGTAGAGATCTCGTTGTCCCATTTTAGAAAGCCTGCATTGTGCCACTGTTGCCTGCCCACACCAGGCTCGCTGGCTTGGTCATGGCTCCAGAAAACGCTCAGCAATTATCTGTGACTGAACAAACGAGTCTAAAAATGTAAAATAAGGTTTCAATTTTTTATTGTCTAATAGACAAGACGTAGTTTTGTTCAATTGGCATTTTTAAAAAAAAAGAACAAAAAACTGTTGGGAATTCACCAAAAACCTTGAATTACTAGCTGGACCTCCAGTAATTTCTTTGCACGTCCCGAGTTAACAAATTACATAAAATCAAATAAGTGTTTACATTTGGGTCAACCATCCTTTTAATAGTCTATAAAGGCTCTGCATTGAAAAGGTGCGTCTGGGGGAGGGGGTGTAAAAAAAAAAAAAAAAAAAAATGCAAGAAAACGTTTACACTAAACAGCTCAGCGTGAAAAAAAAAAAAAAAGTACATTTCTAGGACATTTAAGGCATCCACATTCCCCTATAGTGTGAGAAGCCCACACCATGACAGCAGCATCTTCACAAGATATTCAGTCTTCAAAAACATCCGCAGCTCTAAATACAGCATTACACAACAAGCTACATATGGCCCCCGAAGACTACATTCAGTCTCCTATTCAAGCCCAGGTGTGTTTACTGCTGCTGAACACATTCAATAGATCTGGAAACACACAGACGCATCAACAAAGTGGCTAGTGTCTTTTAACTAAAGTGTACCCACAGTATGTCCCTCTCAAACATGTTGACGTGAACATGGTTTTACATTCATCTGCAAAATGTACAGTTTAAAATTGTGTTTGAGCAACAAATGCTCCGATTAGAAAAGAAAAAACATTCAGGATATTACAATTGTGCTGATAAAAAAAAAAAAATGCACTTAGAAACACTGAAGCCAAAACCAGAACTATCAAGCTTTTAACTTTACATCCCAAGTTCCAAACTGGCTACTAATAGTTGAACTGACAAACTGTATTGTACAAAAACACTGTAGAAAATATGACACCACCAGAGTGTCATTTACATTTGGGCAGAAGTGCTTTTTACCCACTGGAAACCGGATATCCCCGCGCTAATCCCTCCCATAGTTCAGCACTCCTCTACCACGGTGCCAGCCGAGGAGGAGTACAGCTTTTTCTTCACAAGTCGGAAACCTGGACTCAGTTTAAGTACGTGCCTGAAAGTCGGGGCGAAGCAGGTCCCCATAAAAAGGAAGTCCCGCAGGCTGGGCCAGGCGGTGCCGTCCTGCTTGAACACGAGAGTCAGCTCAAACGTGGGCACCACGGTGGCGTCGTACACGATGCGCTCCAGCCGCTTGCAGCCCTTTTCCAGCTCCAGGTGGACGTAGAGGACGCAGCCGCGCAGGCCGCAGGGCTCGCAGGACGCCAGCCGCAGAACCTCGCGAGCTATTCTACGCGTGAGCTTCTCTGGTACCAGCACAGAGGAGCAGTGCAGCGTCGTCTTCTTGGCTCGTGACAGGCAGTTTTCGAACATTTTGGCCAGCTGTTGACAAGTTCGGTCTTCAGTGGCATCCGTGTTCCTCTGGGGTTCGGCCAAGCAGTGATCCCAGAAATCCAGTTCTGGGAAAACAATGCAAGTTGAACATTTAGGGACCAGTGCCAATGTTATACTTATAGAGGACCTATTATGCTTATTGTTAAGTGCATACGTGTATTTTGGGTTTCTACTAGAACATGTAATGTTCAGAAAACACTTTTCTTTTCTCATAGCAGCTGTGCTGCAGCACCTCTTTTCACCCTTTGTCTGAAATGCCCTGTTTGAGCTCCTGCCCCGCCCAGTCTGCTCTTATTGGTCAGCTGGCCCATTGTTGTGCCTGGCCAACTGAACCAAACTCTTTGGAATCTGCTCCAGCTCCACTCTAACCAGTTTTGTTTGAGGGTGTGCAAAACTAGCCGTTAAGCAAATGTGTTACTTGGTGACATCACCATGTTACTGAAGAAAAGGCGGGACTTCAAGCAAGGCGTTTCAGGAGCAAGTAAGTGTGGGGGAAAGTAACTCCCTTTTTGGCATGGACTTTGGGCTTTGTAATTTTGCAGACCTTTTACATGTACAGAAAACTATATAACACACTAAGGGAAAGGGAAAAAAATCACAATAGGTCCTCTTTAATACTAACAGAAAGACAATAAATGGCTATTTCAAGATGCCAACATGCACAAATCACATTTTTTTTTACTTAGTTTTGACTACACCTAAACTACAAATAAATACATGATTGAGGGAATTGCTTTTGCATCCCCTCAGGTTGCAGTGTATGGATGTGAGTCAACAATCACATGAGAAAAAGAAGGATAAACATCACATCCAGACAGCTAAACCATCCAAAACATGAATATATGAATCACAATATGGGTTTTGCATTACCATAATTTAGCATTGGACAGAGAACAAATGCTGGCTATCATCCACATGCTGCTGTTGTGAAGACAGGCTGAAGGGATGACTTCATCCTCTGTTGACTTCCCTCTCCTCACCCCTCCCCTCCCCTCCACTGCTGCAGCCATGCACCACACAGGGATAAACAAGCACCTACCACTGGAAGTATCCAGCAACCGGCACGTTATCGCTGTCTATTCAGACAAAAAACACAAAGAGAAAAAGCTATAGCATGCTTACCTTTCTCAATGCAAGCCTGGTCATATCTTCGGTCAAACAGATCTGAGATGCATTCGCTGCTCTTGGTCTTTAAAGTGCTTGTGGCGACCATGGTGACAGACTTGATCTCTCCAGGCAGCAGTGGGCTGTTTTCCTCTGGTTTTAGCAAAGATACCTGGAAGAAAACGTCATAGCAGCGTCAGTGCAACAGTCAAAGAGGGTTGTTTTTAGCTCATTAATAGACAGGTGGCTCATTTAGGCAGCTACTTTATGATGTGAACGATTCAAACTGTCAAAATAAAACGTTAGCCACAAGTAGACAACTAGTTATCCTGTGCTAACTACACAGAAGTTAACTATTTAGGCTCTTTAGCTGCTCATTTCTAGCTAACAGCCACTTGTTGGAAATATTAAATGACTTACCTTAAATATTATTAAGTGCAAGATAATTTACTTTAGACGGTTTCTCATAAATAAGTTATTATTAATCTCCCACACTGACATACATACATACAGACACATATAAACTGCAGCTGACTGAACTTCTGAGGAGGTTTTATACCTCTCATCCAACTCAGCTGACCAGAGGGCTTGACCAATCAGAACACGCCTCTCTACGTCATGCGTAGCTCTTCCCTGATTGGCTGCCGAAAGAGGGTTTGAATTAAATAATTGACCAATGTAGTTGGGGGCAGAATATTTGTGTTGCTACATGGACGAGGAAGATGAAGTTTATGAAGTGAAGTTTGGTATAAAATAAGGGATTTTGTGGGATTAATTTACTTCAACCCTGTATTTTATTTCCCACACAGGGCTTATTTATTCAGCCTTTAAATAACTGGCGCTTTTTCTTTGTTTTATACTTGTCTTTTACATGTTTTATTGTTTTTATGCCTTACTTTATTTTATCGCTTTATCATGCAGTATTTGCATGTTTTAATCAGTCTGTTTTTATTTATTCTTTTGTTTCTCCACTCCACAACTACATCACTTTGAACTACTCACTCTGTATGAAAGGTGCTATATAAATAAAGTTTATAATTAATATTATTACGCAACATTTTTTATACAATATTTCATCAGTATGCAACTTATACTTAACTCTTATTCTTCAGAATATAACATATTTCTATCCTTTGTACCTTAACGGTAATCTGTATATATGTATATACACCACATACTGTATATCCTCATATTGTCTTAATTAGGACTTTACTAGTTTACACTCTGGTTCGATGCAAAACTGCATCTTGTTTTACTTGTACTATGTGCAATGACAATAAAGTTGAATCTAATCTAATCTAATTATTATTAATATAATTATAATTATTATTAATATAATTATAATTAGTAGTATTAGTAAGTATTATTATTATTATTTATTCACCTGTTTAAGATAAGATAAAAGAGAGCTTTGATAGGATTTGCAATACTGACACCATGAAAGTGACCAAAACTAAACTAAGAATGGCAAACACACAACTAATATTATATATCATATTAAATACAGAATGACAACCAACCTCTTATAATATCCATTTAGACTCAAATGGCATTGCATCACCAAAT
Source organism: Sebastiscus tertius (assembly GCA_916701665.1). Lineage (NCBI taxonomy): Eukaryota > Metazoa > Chordata > Actinopteri > Perciformes > Sebastidae > Sebastiscus > Sebastiscus tertius. The sequence continues at coordinate 73,670 of CAKAOH010038965.1, forward strand.
ACAAGTAGGGTAAGTTAGGTACAACCATGCAATAATACAGTGTTCATATTCTTTGAACACAAGATGAATAAAATAGACCCATATGCAAAGATAAAACAATGTTTTCTTGACAGCATTCAACAACTAGTACATCTCCCATGAGGCTTTGACAGTGTGCCATGTTGTTGTCAAATGCTAAGGAAATAACTATTTTTCTTTTTACTCTTTGCTAAAGAAATGATGACATTTATTTTACAACCAAGTATTGTAGTAGTTGCCCATATGGTTTTATTATAGACACAACACTAAATCAGATAACTAACATTGTGCATAAAATTATGTAGTTATCCCAATTTTAACAAATAATTGTTGGACAGTCTACAGCATTTTCAGCAGGATTAACAGCACTGGTCTTCAAATAAGAGGCCGAAGCATTAACATGGAGTTTAACCTCAAGAGCATTATTTTTTTCACCAATCCCAGAGGGCCCAGGGGTCTGCATCAAAGTGAAGCATTATTAGTGGTTGCCATATGGAAAAGTACCCCGAAAAATAGAAGCCCAGAGAATGAAAACTATTCTCAGTGGCTTCCACCTCAGACGGGCATGTAATTAAGTGCAAAATAAGCAAAACGTTTTCCCAAATGGATGTCTAAAACACAGACATCTGTGGCCTACTTTACATACAGGAGGAAGAAACACCAGCTCGACCAGCTTTACTGTATGTGTATACATTTGCACATTACACTTGGCAGGTAAACACGGAACCCATTTGTTCAACTCATCAGCAGTTTATCCCTCATCATACACTGTCCCAACAGAAAGTTTCTCCCAGTAACTGGATCTGCCCCTCTTAGGCTACCTCCCAGCAGCTCTGCTGGCTGAAGGGTAATGGAATCCAGTGGACTAGAGAGAGAGAGACAGAGAGAGAGAGAGCTCTTCTACAGTCACATGGGGAGAACCAGATATGCCTCAGAAAAAAAGTCACATGCTTTAGCTAGTGTTACTGCCTTTGTGCATGCAGGTATATACTGGGTAAAGTGCTGGATAAGCAAGGCTTTTGTTTAAGTTATGTGCAAAAGGCTTTAATATTAGGTTTAGCAGGTTTTAATGTGAGATATATATATATATATATATATATATATATATATATATATGGACGAAAAAAATTAAATATATGAAAAAGTTTGTTGAGGTTTACTGTATTGAATGTATTTAAATTAAAATTACACCCAATTTCCTTGGATTCTGTTTAAAATTATAAAAAATAATGATAACAATATTGGCTATTTGATCATTCATCAGCCGCAATGTAAGCTATGCAAGGAAGAACCGGTTTCTGACCCAGACAGTTCAAAAATGCATCGCATCAGCACTCACTATCACATGGTTGTAATGACGTTTTGACCTAATTCATGTTGAATATACAAGGTCACTGCAGTTGCTGACAATTCAGACCCACATTTCACACTGTATCATAAAAAACTTAACGAGCAGGCATAGACCCGTTACGTGTTTAAAACAACATCTATGCAGGTCAGTGAAGTAAAATAAGATCAGAACATTTATTTTTTATATCCTATAGAAATCTAGTATCTTGAAAGTAAGCTTTAGTGAACCATTTAAGAAGAGGAAAAAAATATACTTTTTTTATAGTAGACACAATGCCTGTCTGCATAGTGTCCAACTCATATTTACAGATGCTGTCATAATTTGCAACAATGTGGGTTAACTGGGTGAAAATATAGTAGTGCCCTGATTACAGCGATGTCTACAGTAGATGCACATCAATTATATATATATAAAGCAGTAAATTCAGGGCAATGAAATGACCATATATGTATGCGAGAGCAACATTACTCCCAATGTTAAGAAGCAGCACATTCATACAACGGAAAATCATTTGAGAACAGATCGACATGCCATCTTAAAGGTACAGTGTGTAGGATTTGTCGGCTTCTAGTGGTGTGGTTGCAGATTGCAACCAACTGAGTACCCCTTCGCTCACTCCTCCCTTTGCAAGACTGCGGTAAGCGATTGGAGTGATAGCAAGACTAATGCAAATCCATTTACCATTTACCATGAGCCGCCAAGTGCAAAACTGTGGTAACGCCGTTCGCCTCGCTCAGAGGCCATCCTTACCATAATAACACTACTTTAGGAGCAACGGAAGTCAGACGGCGGCTGGTGGTACCACGGTTTTGCATTCTGCGGCTCACATTACTGCAGTTTCACAAAGGCTGCCAGAAAACTACGGTGGCATTCAGGATTATGCACTAATGAAAAAAAAGTTATGAATGTTATATTCCAATAATATATCCCCAAAATGTTACACACTGTTCCTTTAAGAATGAAAAACAAAGGCAAAGTGATAAGTGTACAGAATGAGAAAGTTACAATTCAGATAGTATACGGAGCTCAGTATAGTTTCTGACTGTCTTTACAGCTCAAACAGAGTTCAGAAAGAAAGCCCTTGTGATCTCTGAACTCATGCATGAAATAATAGTCTGCAGCTAGACGCTCAAGAGACCCAATGTGTTTACAGCAAATGTCAGATCTCTGCAAGATCAATCCAGTTGCTGCTGTCAGTGCTTAAGATGTTTCCCATGCCTCGGCAGTACATTCTGCCTCAATACTAGCTTTGCTTTTTTATGTGCAACCCCATCTGTCTGTGGCTTCCTGTGCTCCTGTCACACTGGCAGAGACTTTGGCAAAATAAATCTTTGCCATGATGATAAAATATACAGTAAAAGAGCAGAGACCAGGACAGTAATGTGAAGCACCTCGGCCTTTGACCTTCACACCCATGTTGGTAGTGTAAGGCGAGTCAGCCTTGCGAATTTCTTCAATGTGCCAACTCCTGTTTCCCTTATTGAGGCAGAAGATAAAACGTGTTGTGTTTCAGGTTACTAATCCATCCATGAACCTTCTGTTATCCCCCATCGAGATGCCCAGTATGCCAGTCTGGCACCGCTCTCCGCTCAGTGAAAATGTGCCCTCTTGTCGCACCCTCCTCCCTCCCCCCATGAAATTTAACAACAGGAGCCTTCTTTTGCTGAGTTGCACTTCTCTACCACAGGAGATAGCTGGGTGCATGTGCAGGAGAATTCTTCGTGCATATCAGTGCCTTGCACACAACTGAGTAAGAGCTCCTTCAAGTAAGTTGAAAACATGTAATATGTTTTTCTTTGTTAGAGCCAGGACAAAAAAATATCCACTTATTCATCTTTTATTCATGACCAAAGTTGTGAAAAGGAGCATCTACTGTTACTTGATTAGAGATAGATGTCCTTGCAAACGTACAAAATCCTGCTGATGTTAACAGCTGTCTTTAATACAGCTTTGGTGTAATGATATCCTACTTTTGGAATAATTTGACTTTCCTACATGTCACTAGTAGCTGAGAAAGCGGTGTAGTTTTGGCACCAATGAGCAGCATGACGCAATAGAACAGACCAAAGGCCAACTGAAGCAACGGACATTGCAATATCACAGGATCCTCATTTGCATAATGAGGCAGAAATGCATAAAGAAATATAAAAAGAAATGTATAAAGAAAAGAATAGAGAAATAGATAAGTTTGAAGAAATAAACATGGGGGGAAATGCAAAAGGGGAAAATCGTGCAGAATAAATAAAAAAATAAAAAAATAAATAAATACATGCAATTTAATAAGGAATAAATACACTCGAAATACATTTTAAATATTTAAAAAAATAAGTGCAAAAATAAATAATTTAATTTAAAAGTTAATAAAAATAAATAAACGGAAAAATAAATAGAAGAGTAGATAGATAGGGAAATTAATAGAAAGGTAAATAAATAGAGAAGCAAATTAAAACAGAAATATCAATTTATGTCACATTTTATCAATTAATTCATGCCTACATCTATTTTTAATATTATTTTTGGTATATTTAAGGGCATATTTATTTATTCATTTATCGAGTCATTTATTTATTATTGATTTTGGCAGGACCTGTCCTCCATACATACACAGGAGCTTCACTAAGATATACATTTTCAGCTTTTATTTGGTCCTGTTATTGTGTAATTTATGAATTTAAGACAAGCTGAGGATCCCGTTTTCTGATGGAAATTTTAACTATGTCAAGATGTGTTTTTCTCCAGAGAAACACTCTTAATGTTCTAATCTGTATTTTTTTGTGGTGCTGCAAATATTACAGATTTAGAGATTTAATATGTGGAAATTAGTTCTCGCAAACAGTAATTTTCAATCAAGACTGCTGCTTTACAAAGGCAATATTCAGCAGAGCTCCGTTTTGTAACAACAGAAAAAGACACTCGATTGAAATTAATTTTAATATAGATTTCTCACTGTCAGACACTTCGATCCACTTTAAATTGAAAGTGAAAATGAGGATGATATCTGACCTAAAGAGGGAGAACACTAAACACTGGATAAGTTATTGAGAGAAGCTGAAGGAGAAAGGCCTGGCATGACACCCTGAATGTAACTCGACCCGTGCCACAGCTGGCATTATAGTTGTGTGTTATGGGCCTTCTGCCCATCTGCTCACTGTCTCTTTGAGGGAAATGTGCCCACAGTCGAAGCTGTTGACCGGTCTCAGCTTACAAAGGCCACAGAGAGAGCCGGTCCTTATAACCCTGCTGTGTGAATCAAATTAAAAATGGAGGTCATGACTACAAAATGGCAAAAAGCGTTTGAATTTATAGGCTACTATGACATTTAATTAGTTCCATGCATGGAAAAAGATCTTGTTTATGAGTGTTTATCTGTCCTGCACTGAATGAACGTGTGACTTTGACACCAGTTGCCTACATCTCACTCCTCTGTCAACAACCTCTCTGTAATAAACACCAGTTTAGAAACTGGGGCAGAATTATGGCTGCTTTCTTGGTTTTGTGTTGACTGTCTGCTCCATCTAGTGGTGAATCACTGAACGGACACTGTTGGTGGTGATCCGGGTTACATTCAGAGCATTAAACCTCATTAACAAGCAATACAAAGAACAATATGGCAGATTTTTCTCAGTCTAAGCTGGCAGAATTACTGAGAAAAAATGTTAAATATAGAGGCTGAAAATGATGAAGACCAATGTCAGCTGTCGAAGGGTGATTTTACGACAAACATCTCATAGAGCAAAGCTTTCAAAACTCAAAGAACTATTTCAAGTCATTCAACATATGTGATATTAAACCAAATTAACAAATAAATAACCAAAAACAAGTTAAAAATTTGATTCGATGAACTGAAGCTGCACAACCAAACTGTTTTCTAGTGATTTATTGAGGAAATTGAGGTTGAGAGCAACAAATTCCAGCCATAAAGCGGTTCCAGTGTCTTTAAATAAAATCCCCATCATCTGCTTTACTTATTCCTTGTGCTTCAAATGTTATATTTACTGAAAAAAAAAAACACCATTACTGCAAAACCTCCTTCAGCAAAAATGATTTCAGTGGAGAAGCCTGGTGGAATATTTAACAACCTTTTTTAGAAATACTTTACAGAGATACATGAAAAGTAAAAATGAGTACACCTCAAAAGAACCTGTTCTTACACAGGTGAAATTGAATGACACGCAAAAAAAAAACAACAACCCAAAAACATCACAAAATAGTTCAAAGCACATAAATGACGGGTAAGAATACAACCAAAGGATAATTATAAAACCATGAAATGAACAATGATTCATTACATCAAATAAGTGATGGATGTGAGGTCAGTGCACTATACAGAAGATGTGTTTTGTGGCCCAACATATAGACAGAAATGAGCTGTATCTAGGTGTGTTTTTGTCAACAGTATACTGAAATAAAGACTAAGTTCATTTACTATATTCCAAAGGCAGTGATTTATCTGCTTACAGTAGCTATCAATTCAAACACTGACTGTATTAAGTCCGTAGGAACATGTTGGGGTTGAAAATATATTCACTTACTCTGAGATTTATGATCACAGTCACAAACAAAACTGCTTTTAGCATACAGAATCATCTGCTACAAAATTCCCAAAATCAAACATCTAAACGGTTCCTCCAGACCATCAGTGCGTGGGCGACAGGTGTGATTCATTCTGGATGTTGCTGCCCCTTTTTTCTTCTTTTTTATCTTGCAGCAGCTGAAACATACATAACAACAGAGGCAAATGATGAAACCACAAGGATATAAAAAAAAATTACATCTGTGCGATCCAAAAAATTAAACCTTCACCTAACCAGAAAAATGCAAAAAAATAAATAAATAAATAATGCTCTAAATGCTGTTTTGAGAAGATCATTTGTGCATGAGCAACTCTCTCCAGGTGGGCAACTCCAGGGTCTGAAAAGTGAAGCCAATGAGGAAGTGCTTTAAACCTGCATTCTTTCTAGTAGCCAGCAGGGGGCGACTCCCCTGGTTGCAAAAAGTCCATAAGAAAATGAGCCTACTTCTCAATTGATTTATTACCTCAGTAAACATTGTAAACATGAGTTCATGGTCTCAATCGCTAGTTTCAAGTCTTCTTCAATACAGCATGATGTTCATTTAGTAAATTATGGTCCCATTTAGAGTCAAACAGACCATAAAGCAGGGCATGCTGTAGGGAGTGGCTACCTTGTGATTGACAGGTCACTAGCACGGCGTTGTCCGGTCTGGGAGTTGTCCGTGTTTTCATCTTTCAACTTTAACCCTTTCACAGTGTGTTTTCAGTTCATGAAAGCTAATTATAACCTTTTTGGTCACCTAAAAATGTCTCATTCAGCGTTCGGCTGTATTTAGCTCCACCCCCTCATGTCACTTCTGGTTGCAAAAAAAACAAGATAGCGATAGCCAAAATGCCGACCTGAAGGCTTCAAAACGGCAGTCCACAAACCAGTTTGTGTCGTCACGATGCACTACATCCACTTCTTATACAGTCTATGCTCTCTCCCAAATCCTAAAACTAGAGTGCTAAAACTCAGACTTGTGATGTCATCGGGTATAAAGTCTGGAGCTGCTCCATAGACAATGAATTGGGAGAGATATTCTACCCAGGGGGATGTTCTGAGTATATGGGAACATTATCTGTTTCACAACTGACAACACTACAATAGAATAAAGCTCATTTGGGTATAAAAAAAGAAAAGAAACATTCTGTGGGTCCACGAAATATTCTCCCATTCATTATCTATGGAGCAGCTCCAGACTTTATACCCTATGACATCACAAGTTTGAGACTTACTTAACGTTTCTTGCGTTGTGAGAGAGAGCTGCTTATGTTCACTAATATTGATTCCTATGTCAAGGAAATAACATATTGGAATTCTTAATTTAGGCGGCGTTCCCCTTTAAGTTTATTAACTCAGCAGTTTTTGTTAATGAGCTTTGAGCATGGGATTATGAGGTTTTACAAGTGCGGAGAGTATATGAGTAACACGTTTTGCGATCAGATAAGAATTTATAAAGCTACAATCCAAAGAAGTAACAACATAAACACGTTCTTCCTCAGCAAAATTCCTAAAGCATGACTCCATTTCCCTCTGAAGCTCGCAGCCAAGTCATCTAGGTCTGATTGTATTAGGGAAGGAATGTAGGACATTTAGTGCCCAGATTTTCTTTTTTTTTTAATGGGTGGGGTGAAGGGGCACTGAGTCTATGTACAAACCATGTACTGTATGACACATGCGGGTGTGCACACGCATTCACCCCCACCAACAAACATGCACACGCCTCACAGCGTCTGGGCCGCATTGACATTTACGGGCCGTACAATAGCCGCTGTCCAAAATAATCTGTGTTTATGTTAGGAAGTCCCTATCTTTCAAGCCCTGCTGCTTGTTTGAGGGTGGGGGGGCCCCCCGAAATCACAGGAAACACCTTCTGTTGCCCAGCACAGCCCCAAAAGCCTGTGCAGTACAATGAGATATTAAAAGCCTGGTAACTTCCCTGGAATCATTGCAAGTCTCTGTCTGGAGAAACAGCTTTATAAAGTGATGGAAGAGCGCATAAACAGAATGAAGTTGGAAGCAACACTCCCAGGAAATAGACGGAATGGCAGCTCACCATTTTCTTCCCCAGATGATGACTTCACTCCGAGGAGCATGACACCATCTTTGGAGGTTTCGGTTCTGCTCTGGAAAGATGCGCTGTGGGGAAGTTAGAGAAAGAACAAAGGGATGATGCTTTAGTTGTTCACATGCTTTTCAAATAGAGTTTGTAAAGTTCAAACTTACTTCTCAGTTCCAGTATCAATGGTTTCTGTTGAAGAGAAGACAACAGACAATGCATTCAATGTCAAAAATCTTCTCAATTCAAAATCAAACAATATGCAGTTTGACATTTGATACATGCTAGCACATTGTGCAGCCTACTAGTATGCGTACCTGTGTGATCGTGCATCTTCTTGCATTTGAATTTGAGGACGATGGCAGCAGCAGCTGCAACCAGGAGGGCAGGCAGCACAATCCACCACAGCTTTTTGTCTGAGGGTAACATTTGAACGAGACGGTCATCAGTATCAATTTAGTTTGACTCATGTCAAATGGTAGACCAATGATGTAGCAGTTGCAGCACCTCAAAGTTAAAAATAAAGGCACCCGATTCGAATGTTATCAGACCAGTAAATGGGCATTATCAGTTGCTATAAGCACCATAGATGTGGGTCAATAGGGGCCTATTATGCCTACTACATTGTAAAAGTAAAAACAAAACTTAAAAGCTAATGTAATGATATGTAAAGGGGACATGTCATGAAAAACTTAAATTTTTAGTGCTTGTGCACATACATTTTGGTATCTGGAGTGCCTACGATCAGAAAAAAAAGTGATTCAACAAGCCATTCAGATTTGGCTCCCATTCCTATGTCACATGCAGGCTCATTAGAATATGCCGCCCACAGCTTGAGAACTACCTTTGCAAAGGTGCTCCATATTTTTCTCACAAGCCAATCAGAGCAACCTGGGCTTTTTTGGGAGGGGCTCTTAAAGAGACAGGCGCTAAAACGGAGCGTTTCAGACAGAGGGTGAATACAGATATATTCAGACAGAGAGGATGAGAAAAATAATGTGTTTTGTTGAACATTGAAGCATGTAAACATGTTCTAGTAGAAACCCTAAATACAAGCATGAACCTGGAAATGAGCATGATATGTCCCCTTTAAATGACCATTTCACAATCAAGTCAAATAATGTAACTTTGAAACCTCCACGTTGTAGTGCCAAAAACTTGTCATCCCTATTTGAAATATTGTCAATAGTGCTTTGTTCTATTCTGTCTTTAAATCACCAATAAGTGTTTGTGGCATGGTTTGTGGGTTATGATCGACGAGTTCAACAGAGTACAGTTTAGTTAAGTTTGGTACATTACCTGATGTGGGGGGTACCTTCTCATCATTGCCAGTTTGAGAACCTTTCAAAACAATGAGTCAAATAATGTAACTTTGAGACCTCCACGCTGTAGTGCCAAAAACTTGTCATCCCTATTTGAAATATTGTCAATAGTGCTTTGTTCTATTCTGTCTTTAAATCACCAATAAGTGTTTGTGGCATGGTTTGTGGGTTATGATCGACGAGTTCAACAGAGTACAGTTTAGTTAAGTTTGGTACATTACCTGATGTGGGGGGTACCTTCTCATCATTGCCAGTTTGAGAACCTTTCAAAACAATGAGTCAAATAATGTAACTTTGAGACCTCCACGCTGTAGTGCCAAAAACTTGTCATCCCTATTTGAAATATTGTCAATAGTGCTTTGTTCTATTCTGTCTTTAAATCACCAATAAGTGTTTGTGGCATGGTTTGTGGGTTATGATCGACGAGTTCAACAGAGTACAGTTTAGTTAAGTTTGGTACATTACCTGATGTGGGGGGTACCTTCTCATCATTGCCAGTTTGAGAACCTTTCAAAACAATGAGTCAAATAATGTAACTTTGAGACCTCCACGCTGTAGTGCCAAAAACTTGTCATCCCTATTTGAAATATTGTCAATAGTGCTTTGTTCTATTCTGTCTTTAAATCACCAATAAGTGTTTGTGGCATGGTTTGTGGGTTATGATCGACGAGTTCAACAGAGTACAGTTTAGTTAAGTTTGGTACATTACCTGATGTGGGGGGTACCTTCTCATCATTGCCAGTTTGAGAACCTTTCAAAACAATGAGTCAAATAATGTAACTTTGAGACCTCCACGCTGTAGTGCCAAAAACTTGTCATCCCTATTTGAAATATTGTCAATAGTGCTTTGTTCTAATCTGTCTTTAAATCACAAATAAGTGTTTGTGGCATGGTTTGTGGGTTATGACCGACGAGTTCAACAGAGTACAGTTTAGTTAAATTTGGTACATTACCTGATGTGGGGGATACCTTCTCATCATTGCCAATCTGAGAACCTTTCAAAACAATGAGTTTTAGGATAAGCTTCCTTCATCTGGTTTATGATTTGATATGATTTCATTTATTCATGGCTTCATACGCAGCATAACCATATACAGTATGGTAGTACAGTGGAACTTACCAGCATCTTTCTTGTCTTTATCCTTTATAGCCGGATGTTGTGGCGTCCCTGGAATGGTTCGATTTGCTACAATATTGAAATTAATGAATTATTTACTTGAATAAAGCCATGAAAATATTAAAAGTGAATCAATATTTTATCAAAATGTGTCTACAAAGATTATAAATCTGCTGGTTTTAGTGTTTTACAATACAACTACTATCCACACAGATAGATGTATCAATAAAAAATACATTAAAGGTGCTAAATGGGAGATTGGGAGCATTTCTATTGCCTCTGCATGGCTCTCAACATGGCGACGGCTGAGCTGGCGGCTCGTAGCTAATGCTGCTAATAGCGCTAACAGTTACAACAAAGGCAACAGTGCTGACAGAGCTAACAGTGCTAACCTGAGGGGAGGGAGGGTGGGCGCTACACTTCTGTGACGGTGTTGGCGTTTGCATTTCTATTTCTGAATGTAAACGCATAAATGTAAAGATAAACAAAGAAGAAAGAGAACTGCTTGTTCTATACAAGACAAAGCATGTACAAATGTATATAATGTATACTGTACCTGTAGGCACACTTGGGGCAGGAGAAGGACTAGTTGCACCTGCAGAAAATAAAGATCATTTGAGTCAAACTTGGAATAATGATTAAGTTTGCATTTAACACTCATAAAAACACTTTTTTAATCACTTAACATGGTTTTGAGACGACCATGAAAACAAGAAGTGATGCTAAGTCATACCTTTGACTGTGTTCGGTTTTTCAGTGCTCTCATCGGATCCAAACAATACTCAAATTAGTTCAAATACAATTGTCATTTTTAAAAACATTCCTTTCAGCATGGTCACGCCTTGCTCTAATGCCAGAAAAACCCAGAATTTATAAAGTTTTATAAAAATGTAATCATCTGTGTGAATTAGAAAAAGCTGGCTCATCGCTGATGATGTACTACTTGTACCGAATCTCTTACCTCGAGTCTCAGTTGTGTTGACCACAAAGTGGTTTTCTGGACGGTGAGCTCTTGGTTGCAAACTGCCATTTTCCACAGCTAATAGATGAAAGAAAACAAAATATCGTTGAAATATAACAAATCTGACAGATGTTGGATGAACTAATTTCACAAACACGGACCCAATGGTGCAACAAAGCATCACCGTCAGGCCAAAAGAGTCCATTTAACTGCTTGCCTTTGTGCCGCAGCATGTGTGTAAACCTTGTTAAAATTGTGATATACAGCTGTGTATCATCCCCAAATCAATTTAAAAAATGCAAAATAGAAACTAAGAAAGTCTAACTTTTACTGTCCGTCTGGGTGACAACTAGAGATGTAGGGGTCATAGTCTTTTGGTCTGCTGTTGCTGCTGCAGGTGAGGCAGTCTTCATAGGAACTGGGGTTGAAACCTGAGGTTTTTCTTGGGGAAAAAAAAAGGAAATTAAAGACCCTTTTTCAGGAATATGGTAAAATAGGTATATGAGCCCATGAGCATGAATATCTATCTTCAGTACACATAACTTATATGCACACTCACCGGTTTCAATGGATTTGCTGGTGGCATCATGAGGAGCAGTGGTGGGTACATGAGCTAGTGTTGTTGCTGCTGTTGTTGCTGGTGCTGCTGTTGTTGTTGGTGCTGCTGTTGTTGCTGGTGCTGTTGTTGTATTTGGGTCTGCATTTTGGGCTGCTGTTGGGGCTTTTGCTGATGCTGTAGACACTGTTGCTATACAAAGAGAGACATTGATGTAGAAAACTAAAATCAGAAACTCAAAGAAAGAAAAGATGCAGGAATGTAAAATCTCAATTTACGCTATGACCCACACCAGAGTTCACACAGCGCAGTTTGTCTACTGCGTAAAAAACGACTTGCTTTCTGGCGGAGAGTTAGATCAGAAGATCGATACCACTCGTATACAGTATCTGTCTGTTAAATATAAGGCTACAGCCAGAGGCTGGTTAGCTTAGCTTAGCACAAAGACTGGAAACAGGGAGAAACAGCTAGCCTGGCTCTGTCCAACGATAACAAAACCTGCCTAAAGGTGCTCTAGATGCGATATTTAGAACATTAATATAGCAGCAAACAAATATAGTGGTGTAATGTCTACCTGAGCAGAGAATGAAGTCGCTCTCCCTCTGTGTGTTGTAATCCGAGCGTGATTTAAGTGCATGTGAGCATGCCCCACTGGCTTGCTCATGGCTGTCGCTCTGCACTCCCCAGATACTGGTAGGCGGATTTCGTCAGCTTCGGACTGAGCCAAGCCAGCTGTTTCCCCGTTTTCTTTGTGCTAAGCTAAGCTAACCAGCTGCTGACTTTGCCTTATACTGTATTGAACTTACGTATATGAGGTCTCTCCAGCAGAGAGCAAATAAATGTATTTCCCAAAATGTAGAACTGCTATGCTAATGCTATACTTACTTTGTGTTGTTGTTGATGGGTCATCTGATGAAACTGTAAAGCAGAAACACAACTATTTGAGCGCCGACACAGTAACCAGAAGCTGCGATCACCAAACCGCCATGCTGGCTCTAATGCTTTACATCCTCATACGCTGTTTAAGTATTCAGAATGCATCCATCAAGAAAACACCAGGATCACTTTGTCTATGTGAAACATTTCCTCCGACAGATTCTCTATTTTAGGTTCACAGTTGCATATTTGCATCATTCCTGTTTGGCAGGGCTTTAAAGCCCAGCGTACCGAGACAAAGGGATGCCCTCGCTCCAAGTGTCAGACTAGGGATGAGGAGTCAAGACAGTGGTGGAGGTCGTGGCGTGTTGAGGTGGATATCCTCTGCTTGAAGCGCTGCAGCAGTGTGAAGCTGCATCCTGTCCCAGACACACTATTGTTGTCCCCTGACCTAAGCAGCTAAGCATCCTGTCTTCACTGCTGTCTATTAGGATCCCATTCAACATAAATTTATTTCTCACCAGACCAGTCGCTGAAGCACCGACCGCATGCAGCTCTGTCTGGTTTCATCAGGAAGAAAAAGCAGCTCTCCTTGCCAGAGCAGTTTTTAAGACTATGTGGGCAAATCTAACTTAAGTCTCAAGTAATTTGGACTAGTCTCAAGTCAAGTCTAAAGTCCTTACATTTCAATGTCATTTCAGTAAATTTCAAGTCCTTTAAATCATTCAAAACAAGGCCAAGTCAGGCTTCACAGATTTCAGAGCAGGCCTCAAGTCAGGCCTCAAGTTCTTTAATTCATTCGAGACAAATCCAAGTCAAACCTCAAGTATTTTGAATCATGTGGCAAGTAAAGTCTAAATTTTCAAGTCTTATTAAGTCCTGTCTCATTACAGACAAGCCAAAACCAAGTCCTGAGTATGTTAGATCAAGTCACAAGTCAATTCACAAGTCCCATAAATCATTCGAGACAAGTCCAAGTCAAGTGTCCGGTATTTTGGAGCATGTCTCGAGTCAAGCCACAAGTCCTATAAATCATTTGAGACAAGTCTAAGTCATGTCTCTGGTATTTTGGAGCAGGTCTCGAGTGAAGTCACAAGTCCTATCAATCGAGACAAGTCTAACTCACGTCTCCGGTATTTTGGAGCATGTCTTGAGTCAAGTCACAAGTTCCATAAATCATTCGAGACAAGTCTAAGTCAGGTCTCCGTTATTTTGGAGCATATCTCGAGTGAAGTCATAAGTCCTCTCAATCGAGACAAGTCCAAGTCACGTCTCCGGTATTTTGGAGCAAGACTTCAAGCCAAGCCTCAAGTATTTCGGAGCAAGTCACAAGTCAAGTCTCAAGTTCTGTAAGTAATTTGATAGTGAAGTCTTGAAGCAGATTTCAAGTCAGTCACAAGTGCTTTAACTCATTTGAGACAAGCTCAAGTCAACTCAAGTATTTCGGTGCAAGTGTCACTTAAAGTCTCAAGTCCTTTGAGTAAAACCTCAAATTATGTCTACAGTTCTTTGGGGCAAGTCCAAGTCAAATCACATGTTTTCATAAGTAAGTAAATTGTCAGTGTTGAAAGGTCCGTCTAAAGAGAAATCTTTGTTAATTTTCTTGTCATTGATTTTCTTTATATGCTGCGGGGGAAAAAAAGCTCATAAAGTTGAGTAATGCCTCTGCTGGGTGAGCAGCAGCCAGGGCGAGGGTGTTTCCTCCAGATGTTTACTGCTAAACGCTGGAAGTAGATATGTTGCCAGTTGGGACGTTTGGGTCTCAGGACAATGATCGGTTGTCTCTGTGAGAGAGGGGGCAGTTTGGTTCCCACTGGCTATCTGCTGTTAGATCACATATCTGCCCAGCGCAGAACAGATAAAGGTTCTTTTGGCTGCGCACAAGGAAAACAAACAAATCCAGAGCCACCCTCTTTTTCCTTTCCTTCAACCAAGAGACACCCATTTGGCACTTATTTTTTTTTTTTCATTCCTGTGGTTTTGATTAGCGCTTGATATCTTACACTCATAATAAAAATATATTATACCTTCACTTTGACTAAACATGGCAAAATAGACTTATTTTTTTTTCTACTTGTTAGTACAAAGGACAGCTAAAGGCACGTACACACAGAAACACACAGATTATCTCAGCCTGAATGAACGGAAATACACTGTTTGAGTGGATGTCTCCGAGGTACTGTTCAAATTGTGAGTGTCTTTTGAACTAAACTGTGATCTTTATCTTTGCACATACCAAAACAAAACTAAATTACATGAGAATAAAACACAATTAAAACCTACAACATTATCAATCAGAACAACTATTAAAATGTTATTGTATTTTCTCACAATGGGGCCAATCAACTTGATAGGAAACCCTAATTGTGGAAATGTTTTGACTATAATATATTCAATTAAAATTAGTTTCACACATGAGTAAAGAAGGCTATTTCGAATCCTTTCCACACTGACAACGTACAGAAACAAGGCTGAAACTTAGTCAAAGAGAGCTGAAGACTTTTAAAGGCCCTCAGCTCTGATTCTGTTAAATCTAACAGCATCTCAACCAAAAGCAGTTTGAATGGTTCCCTCACCTGGTGTGAAGACATGGACAGACACTAGCAGGAGGAGGACAAGAACCCTGATGGTCTTCATGGTGATTCCACGGCCGCAAACTCCTCCGACTTCTTCCTCGGACTCCAACTGAGTGGCCAGTGGAAAAGGTGCTCAGGGCGCTCCGCTGCTGATGCTTATTTTGGCACTTCCTTTAGATAAAGAAGGGGAGGAAATACACTGGCTTTCCTCCTGACGTACAAGTTGGTGGCTGTGGAGACCAGCACGGGGCAGTCAGTGGGTGCAAACCTGTTACAGGAGTCTCAGTTTTGAATAATGTGTTTGAATGTGTTTGAATGTATCGCCAACTCCCATCATCTTGTTTTTTTTCCTGCTTTGACACCACTTTACCAGTTGGGAGGAGACTGGGACATACTGGTGCAAAAACAATTTAATTTGTGATCAAGTCAGATAAAGCATGTCAACCAAGTTTTAAATAAACAATATGATATCCAGGAACTGTATGTGGGCAATTGTATGATGAGAAAAACAAAGATCTAAAGTACTTTGGAACCACTTGCATCACATGCACACACACTGCCACACATTTCAGATCCATATTAACCGTCATATGCATGCATCAACAACACAAACTACAAAAACGATTACAAAATGGCAGTTTGTTTTATTAAAGGGGACCTTTATGCTTTTTGTGCCTTTTCCCTTTCCTTTAGTGTGTTATATAGTTTTCAGTGTATGTAAAAGTTTAGCAAAGTTACAAACGCCAAAGGGAGTTACTCTCCCCCACAGAAACACTGAAATGCCTGAAACGTCTTGCTTGAAGTCCCGCCTTTTCTTCCGCAACGTGGTGATGTCACCAAGTAACACTCTTTGCCTAGCGGCTAGTTGGCAGGCCCTCAAACAAAGCTAGTTAGAGCGGAGTCCGAAGAGTTTGATTCGGTTGACCAATCACAACAGAATGGGCCAGCTGACCAATCAGAGCAGACTGGGCTTTACGGGAGGAGGAGCTCAAACAGAGCGTTTCAGACAAAGGGTGAAAAGAGGTGCTGCAGCACAGCTGGTATGAAAAAAGTAAAGTGTTTTTTTGAACATTAAAGCATGTAAACATGTTCTAGTAGAAAGCCCAAATACAAGTATGCACCTGAAAATGAGCACAATAGGTCCTCTTTAAATAATGATTAAGAGGCAAGTGTTGACAGCCCAGGGAAGCAGCTCAAATACCAGCCATGACGTTTTTACTATTCTTCATTGTTTGGTAACAGTGCCTCCAGAAAGCATGGTGATGACCTCAGATAGGTCGCCGTGCACTGTTGCACTGACCAAAAGCAATAATCTAGTTTCTACAAGAGTTAAGTGGATAGTTTGAAAAGTCACGGACGGCACGGACACGACACCAAGAAGAGGTTTGCGACCACTGAAGATTAGCCGAACACTCTTATGTTAATTTCATTTTCATTTTGGCAGTGTCTTTGTCTTAGTTGGTCTTCAGATTATCCCTCTGAGGCTACAAAATCTAGCTCCTGTTTTTTTGGCGCTCCCAAAAAAAACAGGATGCCAGAGTTTACTTCCTTTCATTTGAGCATTGTGTTTGATTTCAGCCGGAGAGACCAAGGAGAGACACTTCAGAAACCAAGGACGAGAAATGCAGGCTGCTTAGTTAAATTGTAGTTCAGTTTATTAGTTTTATTTGGACAACTATGTAATAAACTAGGTTGGATTTTTCTAATAGCTCATGTACTTCAAGATATGAGGTTTAATTTCTAACCATCACATACTGTGAAAAAACGTTTGGCTGAGTGAAACCAATAAATCTAAAAACTCTTGCAACATATTCCACATTTTATCTTTGTATAAAGGAGGAAGCCTACAGATCTCTGTCTCCTGTGTACACAGGTATGCTTGTGAAATCTTGGCTTAGTCTTCATAGTTTAATCAAAGAAGTCACTGAGGTTGATGAAGAGGAAACACCTTTGTTGCCGAACTGCCAAGAACGGAGACAAGGATCTACATACTGGCCAGTCAATGCCAAATTCTTGAGAGGAACTGGACACAGGAGAGCAAAACACTAATTTACAGAGGCTGAAGTTGTGGCAGTGGAAAGATGATAGCTCCACATGGACTTTTAAAGGTGCTATCGCTAATAACACAACAAGTGGCTGCCAGGCACTTACCGTCCACCTCAGCCAGTTAACTGTTTTTTTCCACAACCAGAAATACCACATGATGCCAACATTGTTTTACTATTGGCTTGTATAAGACTTGTTAAAAGTGGGAACCAAATGTCGGCTATCTTCTACAGAGATCAACAAAAACATTCATTTTGGACCCGCCAACATTTTTTAAATGATTAATTCAGAATCAGATTTATTTTCAGGAAAAGCCATACTTTTATTCAGCACCTTTTTAAAGGCTCTGTAGTTGTATTATTTATTTTTTTAAATATTCGACTACATGAAAATGTTTTTAATAAGAGCTTTAAAGCTCTTTTCAGGCATGTATCCCCCTCTTGACCTCTGAGGTGTGAATGAATTATCGTGACTCTATTGTGACTGTGGTTTCCTCGCAGGTTTGAATTACGGGTTGAAGGCGAGTGCGTTTCCTGTAATCTTGTTGGAAAACAAAACCATCACGTAGCTCTACAACGCAGCTTTATGCACTTGTGATGCAAAAAATGCCCAAAGGACTATGTGTATTATGTATTTGATTTTATTTTACATGGTTGCATATTCATTGGCGGAGGACTGTAGGACAGCCGGAGTCACACACACACTCACATACACACACACACTCACATACACACACACACACACACACACACTCACATACATACATACATACATACATACACACAGGAGAAGCGGGTTCATTTCAAGTTGAAATTCATGCACATTTTTATTGAACAGTTATATAAAATACTTTTCATAGTTGCAAGTGCATGCCTCATCTGCCAACAGTTTTGAAGTTAAATTACAAAAGCAAGGCTTCATGTCGTGTAGTGAATTACTTGGGCACTTAAGCAGTTCTTAAAAAAGATCGAAGTTATTTTTTTTTTTCGTTTCATCTTAAAGTATTGAGCAGTATCAAACCTGTAACTGATATACAAAGCAGAGTTCCAAATAATAATAATAATAATAATAGTAATAATAATAATAATCAAATTACACTTTCTGTGGCACATTTACAAAACAGAACAAAACCGATTTACCTGTTATATGACACAAACAGCGAATCATGCATTTTTGAGTTACACATGTAACCACACACCTCACAAGAATTGTCAAACATGCTTAATTGGACTGTGTGCACTTACAAGCGCAGGTTAAAAATATGATTTCTCATCCATCGTAGATAATTAAATGCTTCAATTACAAAAGAAGTTGAAGGCATAGAGCATCATGGTGTTAATTGAAAGTATGCAGGTATACGTTTCCAGTATATGTTCACTAAAGCGCAGTATATTTCAAAACAGGCCTCCACAGCCAAGGTATTCGGATTTTCTATTTCCTTTGTTTGATTTTTATAAAACATGCATAGGCAGACACTTTTATGTTTATTGTATTCTTTTTTTTTACACAATATAGGTTCTCTATTTTTACTTTGTTCGCAATACTTAAAAAGAGAAAAATTAACACTCAATTCCAGCAAGCCACGATAAATCTACCCCCCCCCTCCCCTTTCCAAAAGAGACAAAAAATAAACATATTTGCAAATGATAGATAGGTAAATGTAAATTCCAGTTATGAAACTCAAGAAAATAGGTATTCATTACCGAGTTATTTAGCCATTATACAGAAAAATCAGGTCAAAGCACACACCAAAAGAACCTGAGGTAAGCATAATATGTACAAAACCATAAAACGTTCCATTATTTGGCATTTCGACAACATTGCAACATTCTTTTTAAGACTGCCTAATTAATTTCAGAGCTATTTTATAAGAGTAGCAAAACAAAAAAAAGTTATCAATAAATAGTCCTTATTTAGTTTGTACACCCTTATATGTTAAAAACATTATCTCATGTTCTGTCCTTTTTAGTGCTGTATTTTTGTAAACGTACAATAGTTAGTAAGAAGTTACACGACTGGGGTCTTTCAAGAAATAAAAGAAAATAAATCGCCTTTAAGATCTCTCTGTATCCCTCTCTTTCTCTTTGACATACTGCGGTGTGGTGGAGAATCAAGCACAATAAAGGCTTGACCGTTCAGAAATGTGACCTGGCAATAACTTAGCAGATTTGACTATGAACTAATATTTTGAAGGCATATCCAAAGACTAGAAAGTAAGATGTCCCCCCAGTGTGAGCCATAGATGCCTCCCACCTCCACACTCCCCCTCCATTCCACTCCTTCACCCCCTTCTCTGCGGTGGCGGGCCGTGGTGAGGCAGCTCCGTCGGCCGAGGTGGCGCCCGCTGTCGGCCTTCACTGGATGTTGCTGCCGCTGCTGGTGCTCCCTTTGGCGTCCGTGCCGTTGGTCTCCGAGGACAGGGCCTTGTTGAGGGAGTTGAGGCTGGCGTCGGAGGGCAAGCCGTCTCGCCGCGGCGGCATCCTCTCGTTGATGCGATCCAGGCCCTTCGCCTCCGCGAAGCTGGTGATCTTGTGCTGGGGCGAGAAGCCTTTGATGGCTGTTGAGATGCGAGAAAAAGGAAAAAAATGGGGGAGAAATCAGGAGCGGTTTTAGAGGGGAGAGATTAAATGATTAAAAAGGAATGGGGTCACACTTGCTCACATTCACCCACACATCACCAGATTTGTCTTATCTTTGGTTTGGTCTCGGTTCATGGAATTGTTGTAACAAAAAAAACTTGTTTAACTGAGAAAACGACAACATACAGACGGCATCTGAGGAGCTGTTGGCTAATTCAACTGCAAGTCATCCATGAAAAATGAGTAAATGAAGGGCTTGTTAACACTAATCATCATCTAAGACCTTACTTTAAAGGAATAGTTTGCCATTTTGGAAAACATGCTTTTTTGCTTTCTTAGGTAGAGATGAATTTACCTTGCACGGCAACTGGCTTCTCACGATGTCACGAGATCACGTGAGAATCAGGCTTCAAGTAATGCGTTTGCGGTCGGCAAGCCACAACACCGACCAATCAGCGTCCTGTGAGGAGCTACCAGCAGCTATACGAGCGTTGTTTAGGTGTGTGTGACGCGACACGGAGAGGCAACTGTTGGTTCACAACAACAATGGCGGCTCCTGAAGAGGTTATCTCAGATGCTGCAATAGCATCAAATATATCAGAAGCGGAGAGTATTTCTTCATTGAAAGAAGAGCAAAGAACGGCACTGAAGGCTTTTCTCAATGGAAAATATATTTTCGCTCTTCTCCCGACTGGCTTCAGCAACAGTTTGATTGACAGATGGTTCATCCAATCACCTGCCAAGTATTTTTTTTAAAGTGCCTGCCTTTCTCCAAACAGTGTCCAATGACGGCTTCTCAGATGGTTCGGTGTAAGAAACCATCTGGCGCGTCAGGTAAGAGTTGCATGAGAAGAAGGTACCAAAATCTGCCTATTAAACATGTTAAATGATGTTTGTTTAATCCGTACAAAAAACAAAAGTGTAACGAAAGAATTGTGACATAATGTGGAATTTAATGTGGCAGGGCGCAAGTCATTTTAACACTTCACTGGAAGTTAGCTAAGCTAAGCTAACTGTAGCCTTATATTGAACGGAGAGGTATCGATCTTCTCATCTAATTCTGTGCAAGGAAGTAAATAAGTATATTTCCCAAAATGTCCACCTAATCCTTCAACTGGACATACAGTATGTATGATGCAACACAAATGTATACTATTCATAAGGTTGAACTAAATCTTCAACCATTGATATAATTATTTAAATGTGTTTTATGAACAACAGCATATATCATACAGCATATTTACATATTCATCATTTTGAATGTTTAGTGGTTTAATAACAGATGAACAATTAATATAAAAAAAGGATATAACTCATTTTTATGAAATGACAACACATTAACACCATTTATCAGAGTTTCAAAATGATATATAACTGCACAGACAAAAGGATTAAATAATCCTTCTAAATCTAGAGAGGGTGCTCCTGGAATCAGGGTCAACAGGTTTTCACTGTGCCATCAATCCGTGCTTTAAATCTGTGGAAAGACTTCCGACCATCTAATGGCCATCTTGTACTGCTATTTTGTGATTCTTAAACATTGTATTCACACTGAAATATGGCTAATACTAAAGAATATCTTGACTCGGGCACATCCCAGAACACCTGAGGACCCGAAACATCCAGATCGCCCCGTCACGTCACAGATTAAAAAACGACAAAAAAGGGAAGAAGGAGAATGATCAAAGAGACAAAAAAGAACAAAGGGGAGGGAAATAAACACTAGAGTGGAGCCCACTGAGACATTCACTTCCACAAAATAGAACCACGTTGAGACTGAGCTCACGTACAAAGACACTACAGAGGTACTTGGGGTGCTAACCACTTGTTTAGTCTGCTTGGAGCATGCAGCAATTAAAGGGTTCACTGGAGGTTATGAGGGGTGGAGGTCACAATATGATTTAGACTGGAGTTAAATAAAAAACAAGATTCAATTGAACTGAATAATAGAAGTAGAGAAAACACTATGAAAATACCACTGAGATGAATAAAACCAGGCTGATACAGATACATCTAGCTATGAAGCGAGGAATCCCTGTCTGTCTGTGTGTCCTTTGGATATCTCCAGAACCGCTCATCTGATCTACTTCACACTTGGCGGGTGTATTGCTGGGGAACCGAGGGAGTGCTTTTTCGAATTTGGTGCAATTTGGACATGCGATACGTTCAACTTTAATGAACCTTGAATAAACAAGCGAATGGCGCTCTGTTTCAGAGTTTCAGGGCTCTGCAGACTGAGACGAGCATGTCGTCAGCAGCGGGAAGACTGCCATTGAAACCGAAATTGTGTACGTTTTTGCCACGCTAACTTATAACATTACCGTCAGAAAAATAACGCCACTCATTACATCCATGCTCTACTTTATAACCGCAGTGGTTGTGTGAAAGCAAGCAATTGGACTCTGCTAAGTGTATTTCACCTGTGTTGCAGCCAGCACTACTTGCGTGACTTGGTTGTGTTTTTCCCCCGTGAGTAAGGCTGTATTTCCCCGATGTAAAACTTGATACTAAGTTATAACACTAATAAGGTTACAGCCAGCAAAATACCCTCGCTAATTAAATCTGTGCTCTACTTTATAACCGCAGTGGTTATGTCAAAGCAAGCGACTAATACGCCTATTTGGACTCTGCTAAGTGTATTTCACCTACTGTATGTTGCAGCCAGCACTACTTGCGTGACTTGGTTGTGTTTTTCCCCCGTGAGTAAGACTGTATTTCCCTGCTGTAAGACTTGATACTAACTTATAACACATATAACGTTACAGCCAACAAATTACCCTCGCTAATTAAATCTATGCTCTACTTTATAACCGCAGTGGTTATGTCAAAGTAAGCGGCTAATATGGCTATTTGGAAATTAATACCTCCGCTAAGTGTATTTCACGTGTGTTGTCTTTGTCTCATGAACCAGAGTGTATTTCACCAGAGTTTCTGGCCGTGAGTAGCCTGACTTGGGTGTGTGACGCAACTATGTCCTGTTGGGTGTATTGCTCGAGACCCAAGGAAGTGTGATGTCAAGTGTGAAGTTGTTTGTGTGAGCGGTTCTCAAGGAAGCAGGAGCAGCAATACCACAGGCCAAGTATTCGTGTTCATGTTTTTAACGGGCCCTGCACTAGTACTGATACTATGGCATCACACCTGTCCACTCAACACTGTTTTATTCAATTCAATGGGATTTATAAGTATTGCCTTATTACTCCAATATTCAGCTTGATCGAGTTTCATTTCAGCCCAAGTTAACGCCAAAAAGTTGAAATGTTGTTACTTCCACCTTTCATAAAGACTGGGGGTCTTAATGGTAATAACAACTATGATTGCAAAGATGACGACCCTTTACTAGAATGAGGAGGGGGGGTGAGAGGGGGGCATCATTTTAGACAACAACGTGGGGAGCTTGGAGAGGGGCATGATGGGTAGCGTAGTTGTGTTGCTGCATAGCACAGGTCAGACACAGGTTATTAGCAGCTCACAGGAAAGAACACGACACAGCAGGGCCACAGAGGATCCACATGGAGAGAGAAGCAGAGAAGTGTCTCGACACTACAATGGACTGTCCTCTATGGGGCTAAAAAGAGGAAGTACTGGACAATTCCAACGTAAATAGCAGCTGGCAAAACTACTATTTAGCTCGCAGTTGAGGTTGTTCTTGCGCCAAAGGCGATGTAAATAAATATTACTTTGAAGGGAGAATCCAATTTGGATTTTCCGAGCCTCCTGTGGAGCGTTTGTCTCTATCAATTCAGATAAAGAAAACTGTAGTATTATGGTATTAATACAACAGCAACAACAATGCACAACTGCTTCAGTTGTTTCAAAGGGGAAATACCATTAGAAGCTTTCATAGCAAGACTTCAGTGTATTGCGTGAGGGCAGAGCAGGGAGGTAGACTATCCTAACCACAGTATAATTACCATGTTGAGTGATTTAAATGAAATACTTGTTTGTTTAAGGAACTCTCTCTCTGGGCAACCTTTATAAAGCTTTAGCTAAGAGAACATGTGACCTTTTTACACAACTTTATTAACATATTTTACAAAAATCTGTTGATTCCTTCTGTGTCTGCATTCTACACCATATTAGGGTTGTGTACTCCTAGACAAGATCTACCAAACTCTGTGGTGGTCTAGCTCTACTGGACACAATATGCCGGTCCAGCCGGTGCCTCTGGTATCTGGAAAAAGCTCATTACAGCTGCCAGATGACCTTATGATGCCCATTTATTTACACCTCCCACATTATGTGAGTGTGAATGTGCACTTCATCTAAGTGCAACCTCTATCCTGAACCTGGATGGTCTGATAATCTCCAATGAAAGATGTATAAATATTTAAACTTCTGAGATGAAAAGCAAGGTATGCAGTCCTGAAAGCTAATATCCATTTTTTTGTTGCGGTTAACTAAGAATAACCTGCAAATTTTCCGTGAAACATTACATGTGTTTGCTTTGCACTCACTCAAAAATCACAGTGTGACTTTTTTAAAATCTGTGCTATGAAATCCATTCCCCTTTAAAACATCGTGTGACCACAGGATTTCCTAATTGACTTACTTCTTTTTTCTCCGTTAATACTATGCCACATTTTGTTAGCCCAAACACCCAACACACTCTATTCAAGCACCAGCGAGATGAATGAAAACCCAGCGGAGCCCCCTGTCTATTGCCATGAAAAGCAACAGAAGAGGGCGGCCGGACCCATTTACCTTCGTCAGCCTCAATAGCTTCAATAGTAGCTGAAGAGAAGAAGAGGGGGGTTGCAAAACGAATGAGAGAAGTGAGCAGAGGAGTTCATTTTGTCCTAGGAACAAGTCAATGAGCAGCAAAGACAGCCAATGCCGACAACAGAGGTTAACGTCATCTCCACATTTTTATGACAAAAGGACACATGGATGTTAGCAAAAGAGGGGGGGGAAAGGAGGAGGGAGAGGAGAGGGGATGAGCCTTAGCTTTTTGATGAGTTCCAGATCTGTAAAAAGGGAAGGTGACACATGTTTGTGGCAGCGAACGACCTCATGGAGAGGATTGCGTCTTTGAGGTACAAAGTACTGACAAACGAGTCAATGTGGTGAGAGAAAAAAAATGAATACTGCGGGGACGAACACTGATAGCAAATACAACACGTTAAAGCTGGAAGTATATTAGTTCTTTACTGTTACGCACACACAGAGAAGGGAGAGCTGAAATAGGATGAATGGAAAACAGGAATAAGGTTCAAGTGCATGTGTGATTGTGGGTTTTTATGGCTTCATTGTTAATGTAAAATCGAAGCGCCGTAAAACACATGAAGCAGCGTTACTGTTGTGTTGTGTGCGACATGAAGCAGCATCTGGAACTGCAGGATTAGCATCTTTTGATATGAAATATCAAAAATGCTGGCTTACTTTTGTGAAGTGCGAGGGGAGAAAAAAGAAACCTTTGGTGTTCTAACCACTTACCAAGTTCACACAGTCGTCCTTGAGATCATAAAGTACAGTACAAGTGTGTAAATCAGCTTTACACAAAGACAAGGGATGAGGAAGAAGGTGACAGCAAAGTAACGGCTATACAGTACTGAAGACTACAGGACACACTACCATGAGGATGAGATTACAAAAAAGGCACGAGAGCAACAGACTGTAAACAGAATGGTTGATGGGAGTCAACATTACAGTAGAAGCACACTGGCGTCTGCTTAAAAAGGAGGGGAGCAATGTGATTCTACCAATGTTGCAACAGGAATCTCTGAACATCACTCTACCTTCACGGGGGTTCTCTTTAGTGTCAGCTGCTTCCAAATGGCTTAGAAACAAACACTGTTCAACTTCCATAATCCTATATGTTAAACCTTAGGACCACCATTATTATGCAGGTCATCAGCAGAAACACAAAGTGTGTTTATGTGTTTAAAATCTAAAAGTACAGTTAATGTTGGGCTAAAAGCCGTATATTAAATAAGGTATTTGTGTCTACTACACATTTTTCATTGGATATGCTGCATTCTATGAATTTAGAGTTAGTGTTTAGAGCCGTAGCTTTTTTTATTACTTAATGTACATCTGAATGTAAAAAGTAGTCCTGTCTGTTCAGCCTAAATCAGTACAGCTGACATACAGGAGGAGAGCTACGGAGGACCACAAGTGTCATGGAAATAGTTATAAAGCATTTCATAAATTAATAACTAATTCTACAATAACAAATATGTGTTAATACATTTATTTACAAATCAATTTATTAATCTATGATTTAATAGACTGTATAACAAAGTAAGTCATTATTTGATGTTTTAATCGGAAATAAAAAGAGGAATTATAAAAATAATTTACAAATGAAATATTAAATCATCAAGATAAATGACTAATCAAATCAAATTGCTACTTGGAAAAAGAAATTGCACTTTTAAATACCTGATCAAAATCTGTTTTCTTAATTCAATTTGTGAAAGTTAAACTGCATTTTCAAATATATTTTTAAATGCCATTATTAATTAATTAATGTATCTTTAAATTATGTACCCGTGTTTTTAATGTCTTTTTAAATTATGTACAATAACAAGTAAGTGTTAATACATTTGTTTACAAATCAATTTATTAATCTATAAATAAATGACAAAGTAAATCATTACTTGCCATTTTATGGGCAATAAAATGAGGAATTATGAAAAAGATTTACAAATTAAATCAAGATATATGATTAATCAAATTGATTAGCTAATAGGGAAAGGCAATTGCCCTTTTAAATACCGGATCAAAATCTGTATTTTTTAATTTAATTTGTGAATGCAGTTATTTATTTCTCTCTTTAAACTGCATTTTCAAATATATTTTTAAATGCTATTATTTATTTATTTATTCATTAATGTATTTTTAAATAATGTGTTCTCATTGTGTTTTATGTTGTTTTTGTAAATCCCTTTTAATTAACTATTCATTGATGGATTAATATTTCATCCGTAAATTATTTTTTATAATTCCCCTTTTTATTGCCCATTAAAATATCAAATAATGATATCATTTGTAGTTTAGTCTATTTATTCATAGATAAATACATTAATTTGTATACACATTTGTTAATGGCTGTTTTTTATTGTACAATTTGTTATTAATTAATGAAATGCTTTATTAATATTTCTGTGACATTTGTGGTCCTCCATAGAGAGCATCCCATCCTCCCTAACTGAGACACGCAGAATTGCCAACTTTGTCCAGATGTTATTTCGTTCCAATTGGTTGCTTCTCCTCCCACCGGAGGTCACAAATCAAACCTAACAATGCGATTTCAAACGGGCCCAGTTCCCAATCTGTGCTCTGTGTGTAGTTTCTGTTGCTTTTACTTGATTTGGCGAAAACATCGTTCTATCCGCTACCTGCATCTTCCGTAATCATGCGGATGTCATATGTTAAAGCTTAAACTGAGTGCTATTGTCTTTAAAAGAGAAACTATGGAACTTTTGAAATAAAAAAAGGACATATTATTTCATATTAGAAATGAAAAGTTGAATTCATATGCAATAAAACACTTTTGCACAATTCCATTAAGTTAGGGGTTTTGCTGCTGTAGCCTCACTTGGTCTGGTATATACCAGAAGATTCTTGTTACTAATGTTAGCAAACTTTACATGACTTATTATTCTAGTGTATGCTATACTAAAACATAGTGTAGCTTTTTAGCTTTTAGCATTATCACAGTTTTGGTACTTGTTTCCACAGTGATTGCTGTTCTGGAAATGTTACATACGCTCCCTTTAATGTAAAGAGGTACCTATTCTTATAAAGATAAGATATTTTGCTTTTTAAAGTAAAAAACTATGTAATATTTCTTTGTGCAACGTATTTATGCATGCATTTAGGAAAGTGCTAGCTGATGTGTGAGAACCTGTGAGAGGAGAGGGAAGTTGTCTGGATTTCTGCTTTATTTTGTAAAGGAAAGGCAGACAGCAGCTATCCCCCTTTCATTCACAGTTGCTTGTGTCAATTCCAATTCATCCTTTGAATCACAGAGAGCCCCGCGTCTATCCCGACGGAGCACTGCTGAGATCCGCAACTACTAAAAAGCGCTCAAATTTGGACAATAAAGTGACCATTTCTGTCAGGAGTCCCAAGTAAATTTGAAGTGTCTGTAAAGGCGTTTTTTTTCCAGAAAGCCTTTACTTCCTCGCTGCAGCAGCTTGTCAAACTCATTTAGGGAGTGTTTGGAATTCAACATAAGATGGTGGACTGAACTCTAAACTTGTCTCACAAAAAGAAAAAAGAAAGAAGAAAAAAATAACACAACAGAATACTTGCACAACCGATTATACCTGCAGTTTCTAGAAAGAAAGGAGAAAGAAAAAGATACAGGTAATATTTGAGATAAAACCAGTGGAATACAGAAAGAGACGGGGACGGGGAGACAGGGTATTAATGCGAGACATCGGGAGGGAGACACATTAGAGAAGACAAAGGGACAAAGAAAATCTGCTGAATGTATCCGGCATTGTTCGGGAAGAGTTGACTGTCTATAGGAAATATAACTTGATATGCTATCGTCATTTATCCAGGAAAAAGCTACATAGAGCAGCTGTTGGAAGTATCTAACTAAAACATGCAGTATAGAAAGGACGGTGAAGCTGCCAGAAACATTTAACTACACTTACAGTATTACTTTGAGGCAGCATTTTCAAATTCCTGGACCATCACTGAGGGAAAAGGGAAGAAGTCTGCATATACAGTATGCCCTAAACACTGAGCTAGCACTTTATTCAGGGTACTGCTGCGTAAGGGGAATTTATGTGTGTGTGAGAATCCGTTCTGGGGGCCAAAGCTGGGGGTCTCGGGGTACTTGGTGACAGTCTTACCATTCTGCAGCTTTTCTTTGCCACCGGACAGCACTCCGCTTGGTAGCATGCCTGTTGGGGTCAGTCCCTTCAGCGTCAGCACGCTCTCACTCTCCTCTCTGAAATATCAACACGGAAATATACACATTATTTAATACAGTAAGTATGGCTCCCTTGAGGATTATTGGTAACACTTCCTTTTACAATAATGGAAGACACTTCTGATCAGGCACAAATCTCACCATTGTGTGACTTATTGTCTACACAGATGTAACCTGGTAGCTGATGTCATTAATGTCATGATTCAGGGAGTTTTTTAAAGAAATTTCAAATAAGTTATTTGCTAATTATTATCTGTTTATCAGCAGACATGGAAATAAAGCATATCAATTAACTTTGTATTCTATTCCTGGAAATGTATTAAATAAATTTCCAGCTATTGGGAAATAGCGGAATATAATTATTAAATAATGTTTATAATAAAGTAATTTTTTATACATTTTGAGGTAAATATTGGGGTAATTTGTCAGTAATTCCAAAGAAATTTTAAATAGGTTACTTGCTAATTATCACCTAATTACCATGAAATTTGCAGACCTATAAAATGAAGTGTTACCGGATTATTTTATTTTGTTTTGGATAATCTACTGTAATATCGACTGAATAGCTCACTAATTTCTACAAAATAATGTCAGACATAATTTAAGCTTGTAGAACAAACTCAGTTATAGTAAAACTATTATTTTTTAGGCCGCTTGGGAGCAGTGGAACAAGCTGAAAACACATCATTGACATATCATCACCTTTTAATTCTGATATTGCAAACTTGTTAACAAACAGTTGCTTTTTTTTTTTTACACATCCAACAGACATGTGGCAACTAGGGCTGCCCCCTCTTAGTTAATTAGTCGACTAATCGGTCGTTTTGGTCTTAGTTGTCTAAGATCTTATGCTTTTTTTCATGCTGAATGACTTATTTTCAAGAAACTTCTGAGCACATCTCTGGTAAACACACGATTTAAAGTGGTGCATTTGAATGATTCTTTGTGGAGAAACTCAGTTTTACAGATCTGTCGATTAAATCAACTAATCGGTTAGTCGACAGTGTTAGTCGACAAACTTCTTTAGTCGAGGACAGCCCTAGTTGTGACATTAACATTTATTTAAAGTTGTGTTTCCATCCACTTTGACAAGTAGCTCTTTAGCAGCTAAATGCTCCACTATGTTCACAAGCTGGTTGCTAACTTTGTCTGTCTGTTGTTTGGTGCTGGGCAGGTGAGTTTAATAGAGCATGCTCGGCTGAAGACAACAGCGAGACTCAACCAATTCAGTAAAGTTGGGGGCTGTAAAGGCCTTTACACAACGAGGGCGTGACGAATGAACAACTCGAAAATGCAAAACCTGCATATATTTTGCATCGAAATTATTCATACTGGCGATGTAAATTTGCGACAGTTGCAACAGTTTTTCAATAAAAGGTTTGAATAGATTTGCGCAGGCAGAAGTCGAAACAAGGATCCTATTGACCCAGAGCAGCGTCTGGCAGTTACGCAGTATATATGTCTAGACTTTTATTGTGAAAGGTAAGAACGGAAGAGTGAATCTGATCTGCGCTGGCTGAAAGAAGTAATAAAGTTTGCCGTCTTGGTTCTGCACAACGTGATTGGTTGATGTCTTTATTCGCAGTGTGAAAGCTCAGAAAAATCAACCTTCTTGTGAAAAAAAGTCACATTTTTGAGGCGAAATATTCACATTGTGTGTGAAATTACTCATGACAAAAACAACAATTCAAAATTTTTTGTGATGTGCGAATTAATCGCACAAAAAAAAAAAACGCCCAGTTGTGAAATAGCCTTAAAACCAAAACAACGAGCTGAAAGATGCCAAAACGATCCGTAGAGCTGAGTGTTATAATCCTCTGTGGGTTCGTCGCAACAAATGACACCGTTCACATTAAACACGACTTATTGTTCTTACAACAATATTAATTAGTGCAGCTTTAAATCAATCTCTTGTAATGGAGTAGTATCAAAGCTAACAGGACAATGCTAGACCACACAGGACAAAAGGGAGTTCATGCTTGCATACCTGAGCACAGAAAATACCCTGGCCATCTTGCCAATGGCACGGATCTTGTTGCGGATGACCTCCTTACGGGCAGAAGCTGTGGCACCTGGAGGAGTCAGAGGTCAGACACAGTCATACAAACTGTGACTCACGTATACTAAACCATGTCCTGTGGAAGTGTAATGAAGACCTCATTGTCTGTGCTTTGTGTGTCCCGTGATATTTAGTAAATGTGCTAAGGCTGAGCGAGTCTTTCTGGACTATTAGTTTTAACCAGAAGTGCATCAGAGGAACACGATGCAAACACAGTGTGGTTATTGAAGCCCGAAATAGTTTGAACCCATCCACACATCACAACAACTGAGTAATGCTCAGCATTCGGTGCACTCATGCTGCCTGTCTGTATTGTTCCACTAGCGGTGTTCAATTGAAGTCTCTTCAACCTCTACATACTATTTTCCCCAGGTACTACTTGTACTACTAAACCTTGTTACATCATCTGTAAAACGGCCTGGTCCAAACATGGTTTTTCAGCACGTTCAATGAGCACACACACACACTATATGAATCATTCCTTTTGGTAGCAAACAGGAATTTTCCTGGACTGGAAAACAAAACTTTGTTTAAAGAGACCTTTTTTATTTTTTGCACAATAACAGTTTCAAGGCCCCAGGGAGCCAGCTTGGAAAAAATGCATGGAGTATGAAGGATGGAAATGAAGCTGATGTGCGGTGAAAGGCTGGGTAAAGGAAAGAGCTGACAGTCTGATGTCTAGTTTAAGACTCGTCCTCTCGTCCTCTGTTGAATAAACAAACTATTATAACTTTAAAATACGCTTCTCCGTGGGATTTATCTCCCGTAGCAGCGCTGCTTATTTGAACGTGTACAGCAAATACTTAAGCGAATGAGAATGACCTTCCTGGAAATCATTTTTTTGTGTGTCAGATTTGGCTTTAGCAGAAGCAGGAGCATGTAACTGTGACATTACTGACACATCGAGATCAACAGAAACACTCAGTAGTAGTGTTAGGAGGTGCTTTAAACAGTGCCGTTAGTTGACTGACTTCTGAAACGCAGAGAGCAAGCACTGCATAAGTCTATCTACCTCTGCACACACTATTACAGCTAATGTCTGTACCTTTTTTGGGGGGATATATTAGCTGTCCTTCTCATGAAACACCCCCAGAAGAGAAGACAGGAGAAAAAGGACAGAGAGATCAGTGGATGGCTGTAGAATGAAAAGAGGAGGTGGCGGAGAGGGTGTAGGCGGCGAAATAAGGTGCAAGAAAAGCACAACGAGTGCAAAGAAAAGCGATGCCTTGAACACAAAACTCTGGAAAACATAGAAAAGAGAGATTAGATGAGGTAAACCACGGTAGTGACGACATCACAGCATGAGAGAGAGAGACAGAGAGAGAAAAAGGCAGAGAATGCAAAAGAAATGTGTGAAAACGTAGTGAGGTCATCAACATAATGGCAACTGGAAACCATGGAAACAATAGCAGATAGAGAGCAGTGCAACAAAAGGATTATATACGGGCACAGAAAAAAAGGTCATGAGTGAGAAAGACAACATAGTGAACATAAACAAAATATATGAGAGTGGAAGTGGCTACAAAACTGAAAGAAATGAGCTTAAAGAGGAAACAGTGAAAAGTGAAAGTGAGGACGAGGCAATGTGAATTAAAGTGGATCAACTAAAAGCACTGAGTGAATGAGTTGGTGGAACATAATTATTATAATAATATATAACAATAATAATTATTTGAGGGACTGTTCAGTGTGTGAGATGTGCCACCGTCCAAATCTATGGAAGCCTATTGCTGCCACGCCAGAAAAAGACAAACGGATTAGTATCACATTATAACTTGAAAGTTTATTGTTATAACAAGATGTTTTTCAAGTTATCTCAAGATATTTTCATGTTATTACGACATATAAACTTATCATGTTATGACAAGGAACTAATATATATATATATATATATATATATAAAAAACAAGAAAAGTTTCTTGTTATAACGTGATATGTTTGTATGTAATTATAACATAAAAATGTCTTGTTATGTGAAAAACATCTTGTTATAACAAACTTTTCATGTTCTAACTAAATATTTTCGCGATATTACGACATACAAACTTATCATGTTATAACGATAATGCAATAATTATTTATCTTGTTATAACGTGAAATGTTTCACGTTATAACAATATAAACAGCATATTGTTATGACAAGAAAAGTTTCTTGTTATAACGTGATAATATTGTATGTAGTAATAACATGAAAATATTTTGTTATAACCTGAAACGTTTTATGTTATAACAAGATAAATTGTATATTTTTATAACAAAAAAGTTTCTTGTTATAACATGATAACTTTGTATGTCATAATAACATGAAAAAGTATTCTCATAACATAAAAAATATTACAAAATATATTTTCACGTTATAACGTGATGTTAATCGTTTTTTCTTTTTCTGGTGTGGCAGCAATACGCTGCCGTACAAATCAATATAAATATCTTCTTTTTTTTTCCCATATACTGCTTATTTATATTCCCTGATTATGAATTAGCCAATCATATGAGCTTAACTTCAATCAACTGAAGGAACAGGTTGCATTTATATGTTTTAAAAAGTTTAAATGTGGTTGAAACCTGGCGATATCCTGACTTTACGGCCCTTGGTGGTGTTTACAGCGTCAGACTGTGTGCATCAGTAAACACAAAGAGAGAGGGAGGAAGAGGGAGGAGGACTGGTGAGATCATCTCCTGTTTGACAGTAAGAGGTGGGGCAGGCAGAGGGAAACTGGTCGTCTCATTGTAGATAAGCTGTGACCCGGGATCAAACAGATGACTCGATACTGCCACTATTATATATGATTACAAAAAGCATGAATACTGTCTGACTAACTGTGCTGTTTGAACCCAAGAGGACGTGCACCACAGAATGATCTAGTACAACAAAACATTTCCAATAATTATATTTACGGCATTCAAACCCTTTTAAAGTCTTAAATTTAGATTTGTCTTTGAAGACTCTCGAAGGCTTCGCCCTGTGTATCTAAAGGAAGTATTTTCAAGCCGCTGAAGGCAATACAAGAATGGTTTATTGACTCGACTGAGTCAAGTGTCAAATAGCTTCTGGATCGTCTGTTTGCTGGGGAGTATGTTGAAGAATGTTTTAAAAAAATGAAACCCATTTTAACCGAATGGCATGAAAATAGGGCAGTACGTGCAAAAACACAAGGCTTGTGTATGAGGTTTTGAATGAGTGTGTGTCTGGTACTGCTATTAGCAGAGGACTCCCTCTAGTGGAGCAAAGGCAAACTGTAGTGAGAACTGCTGTGCTTACCGTCCAGCTCCTCGTCAGTCGTCAGCTCATCATTGGAGCAGATGCTCAATACGTTCACTAGCATCTCAGTCACTGTGAAGAAATGAGGAAAAACATATATTTTACAACATGGCACCTATTTTTTTTAACATATCTGTGCATGTATACCATCTGGTAAGTGTGTCTGAAGGTATCCAGCTAGGACAAGTCTAGTTAGACGGACAAATATTCACCCTGGTGACCCCCCTCCCTGCACACCCAGTGAGCAGTGTCCACCAGAGACCTTACGACATTGTTAGGAACGGCCCTGTGCGGAAGGGTCACACCCAAAATAGGCTTCCTGGAGTGAGTGCATCAGTCGTAGTTATGTGTGATTCATTGACACAGAAGTGTCACAGATATGACCGTGGGGTGCCCTAAAAAAACAAACGCCTGAAACAATCTTCGAAGCAGTAAGAGAATGCAAACCTTTGCTCATGTTTGGCCATTTTTTAAACTTTCAGTGACTTGCACTTATTGCTGACTTGCTGGATTTAGCTTTGCATGTTTCTGGCTCGTAAAGCATGTGTAGTGCGTGTTGTATTTATGAACTGTAATTGGCTATACTGCTTCATTTCTTGAGGCAGGGCCATTTTCATTACTGACTTGGGGGAAACTAAATGTGCATTACAACTTGATGGTGTAAACAACATTTGGCAAAAACTGCTCGTACTCAATGTTCTCATTATATCACATCGAGAGCGTACTGAGAATCCACTGTGTGTGTGTGTGTGCTCACCCTTCTCCCCGACGAAGGGCAGGGACCAGGTGAAAACGTCCATGAAGTTGGGCAGCCAGTAAGGGTGAGGTGAGCAGTTGAACTGTCGGATGTTCATCACGTTGTTCTCGTACTTCAGCACTGCCGCTGCGGAGGGGAAGAAAAGACGAGGAAAGGTCGGTTGTTAAAATATGTCCAAATGTGTGAGTTGTGTATAGAAGGTTGTGATTATTGTAACATCTATGTGACATCTATCTTTTCCTCTTCTAAAGTCTCAGATAGTACAAACACAGCAGTCTGAAATCAATACTTGACTCCATACTTCAACAAACCAAGAGAAAGCATCAGATCTGATTAAGGTCCAGGTCCATTACCAGCCTCCATCCTGTTCCCAACCACCACTTAGAAATACTGTGTGGTCTCAGCAGCTCCACATACCAAGGTACAGTACATATCCCTCTGTCGGACTGTCCAACATGCTATTAGCCCGGAGAGGGTTACCCACAAAGTACTCAGCCTAAAGTACCGAGAAACAGGGATGGTTGTTGGAGAATATCACCATCTGAGGAGCCAGCACATTAAATGGAAATAAATACTTTTTTTTTACTAAACTGGCTTTTTGTATATTCATGCGGTCTGTTAAGTTATTCCCAGACGGGCTGAAGCATTTCTTCTTCAATTATTAAATAGAAAAACACATTTGAGTTTAATGTGAAAAGTTCCTGGCTGTTTTTGTTGTTTACCTTGCCTGGTTAATGATTCATTAGCTGCAGGTGCTGCGCAGACTTGTGACTAAACAAAATCACCACTTGCTACAGAGCTCCATTTGGCTAAAAAACAAATCGAGAAAAGTGTAAAAAAAAAACAAAAAAAAAAAACACTATCATCAACACCAAGACTGAGCTGAAGCCTGGATGCAACTCAACATTTTGTCAGATGCTGTCAGTCAACCTCTGTGTGATGAGAGTGAATAAAAGGATCCAGTACAAAACTACCTATTCAGATTTGAAGGTGATGTATTAACATCAGCGTTTGTCAATCTCTCGCTCTGACAGAAGGACTAATATATCCACTGTATTGCAGGTTGAGACATGTAAATCAAGGCTCTAAAACTGCATCCAAATGAAGGTAACCAGGGTTTTGAAAAAAAAAAAAAAAAATCAATCCCCCTTTTCCCCGCTCTGGAGCATTTCCTCTGCGTATTGATTACCGCCCCCAGTTGCTGAAGCATGTCTGTCATTCACAGGATTGAACACAAATAACAGCACAGAAACACATGGCTCAGCATTTGGGCTCTATAGGCAGAGCACTTTTCATTAGTTAACAGAAAACCATCAATTCCTGGTGAGGAGGGAGGAGGGGGAAGGGGAAAGAGAGAGTAGCCAGCAGAGACAGGAAGCTACGGTAATGATCATAATAACAATAAAAACTGTGTGATGATCATTTTCCAGGCAATATGTGCTGCATCAGTTCAATAATTTATATGACTAAGTTTGCTTTAAAGGTGCTATTGAAGACATTCAGCCACTAGATGTCTCACTCTCCCTCCTCCCCCGTTTCATTGTATTCACTTCACAACAAGTGGTTGCACAACCTGCATATTTTATGGTCGAGAGGAGTGACACTCAGACACGTGATACCAACGTTATATTATTGTCTCATAAGCCTTGTTAGAAGTGGGAACCAAACACCAGATATCTTTCACAGATATAAACAAAACATTTTGGACCCGCCAACAATTTTCAAATGATTAATTCACAATCATAATGTTCTTTTTTAAGGAAACGCGTTACTTTTATTTGACACCTTTTTAAAAGCTCTTTGGATGTATTTTCTTTTATTATTATTTGTCTACATAAAAAGGAAATAGTTCTATAGTTGGGAAATGCTAAAAGCTTAATATACTTACATGAGAAGATCAATCTTTTCATCTAACTCGGAGTAAGAAAGCAAATAAGTGGATTTCCAGAAATGTCGATCAATTAAAAAGATGCTACAATCATAAAAAAAATCTACACATAGTGGCTTTAAATTATTAGTATTAAGTATTAGATTATTATATTAATCACGTGACAGTGGAGACTCCAGTGGGTGTGGTTCGGTTGGTGTTCACAGTGAGGGTGTAGAAAGGGAAGCAGAATAAAAGCAGCAAAAGCTAATTAAGCCGTGTGTTGTTGTGTGATTAATTCCAACCCGCTTACAGGATGCATATAAAGTATTTCTCTGTGTGCTGTATTTAGTATATATTTACAGAAATCCTTATCATAATCACACGCTCACATAGAAACACTGACCACAGCGTGCCCTGCGTGACCTCACCCGTGATTAAGCCACGGTGTGAACGTGGGCGCCGAGGAAAACATGCCCAACATAAATATATCCGTGCTGAATATAGAGGCCCCGGCCTCTTACGTACACAAGGCCAGTCTGGTGGCCCAGATCTGGGGGTAAGCGGACACCGTGGCTGGGTCACCGTGGGGGACTTTCCTGCCTCGGCCTGTCTCTCCGGTTCGGGAATAGCAAGTCATCAAACCTGGCATCCCAAGCAGCTATAACCTCGTGGCAACGCAAATGGGGTCAGAAAACATCCTGCTAGGGATGGGGCTTGCCTCAGTGTGTGTGTGTGTGTGTGTGTGTGTGTGTGTGTGGAATCAATGAGGCATGGTAATGCATATAGTGCAGTAACTATGCAATCAAAGTGGTCCCTTAAGTACTGCAGAGCATTATATTCCACAGCCGTCACCTCTTTATCCCACTCTGATACACACATCCTCCAGCACAAACAGAACAATCTCCTGCAGGGGGAACATCCACATACTGTATAATTATTGTACCGTTATTCTCGATATCAGCGGAATACTACGCAGTTCAATCAGAAAAGCCGTGCGCTGACACACTCAGATGGGGCCGTGGGTGTTTTATACATGTGCGTGCATGAAAGCAGTCGCACGCGTGGGCAGGCCTTGCATAAACATCACATACTGCATAAACATGGTCGAGGCACTTGATTGAATGCAGCCATGGACGCCCGGAGGGAAAAAAGGCAGAGCGGGGGAGAAGGTCAGCTCCCCTGTCGTCCCCTCCTTCAAAACTCGATTCCCTTTAAAGGAACAGACACACCCGACAACCTCCCCCGTGCAAAACAAACACAAGCTCTTGGGTACGAGCAGGTCAAGAAAGCCCACGTTCTGTTTTTTTTTTTGTACATTGCATTAGACATGCAGATTAGGGTGACAGGAGCAACACTTTGCCGCTGGCCCATTATCAGAACACGCTTTACAACAATTATATGCAAAGTTGTGTCTCATCCAGCAGGAGGGCACTGCCTTTGTGGTGACCAGCTGTGGTTAACACTGCATGACATCCACTAGATGTCTCTGCTGCTCCGGAGGTGGTTCGCAGGTTTAGCTGAGGCCAAGCCTGCTGCCACGGTAACACAGATATTGCGAGGCGACGCCCGCTCATTAATTATTCATAAGGGAGTGCCTTGAGTCGGTTTCCCCGGTAACGAGGCCTGTTAAATCTGTGTTGAGATGAGGGGGAGATTCCCACCGTCCTGCCCTGACGCTTAATGCTGACTGCAGATCTGTCTCTCTGAGGCCTCTCGTATCAAGTTCCACTGGATTAGTATTCCAGGCCAAACCGTTTTAGACCTTCTCGGTCCATTACAGTCAGTGCTCTACTTCCATTTGATGTCAGACACGTGGACGGTAGGGCTGAATGTAGATCATGTACAGTCAAACAATGCATGAATGGTTTCTAATTCATTTTCAGTTAATACATCAATGAGACCATTTGAAGCAGCACAGAGAACTGCAGCTCCCATGTAGAGTTGGGACTAATGACTAGCTGATAACAGGTAGTTTTTTGATTGGAAATCATTTTGGTTTGAAAGTAAAAAATCTTAACTAAAGGTCCACTAACTAGCTTTTGCTTTCAATTGCAACCCAATGTTTTCCTCAGTGGATGAAGGAAGCTTTTGATTTCAAAATACTTTGTTTGAAAATAAAGTTTTCTCAAATGTTTTTGATTTCAAAATCATGGTCATGATAATCTTCGTCAGTGGATGATGGAAGCTTTTATTTTTCAAAATATTTTAGTTTGGGAATAAAGAAATCTTGAATGTTGTTTCTGGTTTGAAAATTATAGTTTAAAAAAAACAACAACATCTGAACTCAAGGTCCACTTTATAATTTTTTCTGGAGCTTTCAACCGCATCTTATGGTCTTTTTCAGTGGATGAAGGAAGCTTTTAATTTGAAAATATTTTAGTTTGAAAACAAAGATATCTTGAAGGTTGTTTTGATTTCAAGATTATGATGGTTTGAAAAAACAAAAACATCTAAACTCAATGTAAACTTAGTATCTTTTTCTTGAGCTTTCAACCACATCTCATGGTCTTCTTCAGTAGATTAAGGAAGCTTTCATTTCTAAACATTTTAGTTTGAAAATAAAGATATCTTGAAGGTTGTTTTTTTTTATTACAAAAATATGATGGTTTGAAAAAAACATCTGAACTCAAGGTCCACAAATTAGTATTTTTCTGGAGCTTTTAATTGCATGTCATGGTCTTCTTCAGTGAACGAAGGAAGCTTTGAATTTCAAAATATTTTAGTTTAAAAATAAAGATATCTTTAAAGTTGTTTTTGATTTCAAAATGATGATGGTTTAAAAAAATGTTTTATCTCAAAGTCCACTTAATATCTTTTTCTGGAGCTTTCAATAGCATCTCATGGTCTTCTTCAGTGGACGAAGGAAGCTTTTAATCTGAAAATATTTTGGTTTTAAAACAAAGATATCTTGAAGGTTGATTTTTTTATTATTACAAAAGTATGATGGTTTGAAAAGAACAACATCTGAACTCAAGGTCCACTTAATATCTTTTCCGGAGCTTTCAATGGCATCTCATGGTCTTCCTCAGTGGACAGAGTTGTCATGGATATAGCTCAATATAAAGTAAGTTGGTTAAGTTTTCTTACTCAAATATATGATGAGAATGGGGACAATGGTTCTAAATCAATAAGCACAACTGGAATCAGGATTGATCAAATCTCAACAATACCCATACCTGGGTATAAATTATAATATACTTTAATGAGTTTTAGATCCCACTTGGTATCGAACAAAAAGAGGCTGTCCTTCATAACATTATGTTGTTAATTTTTCTTGTTTGATGCAGCATGTTTACAGGAAACTGAAGGGAAGCCCAGTAATGACCAGAGTGATAACAGATGGGTGGGCATCTGAAGCCAGGGATACTCTTCTCGCTGGCACTCATTACGCGGGGGGAAAAATGAATTCCCTGCTGCGCTGGCGTCATCGCTGCCCTAGCTTCCATCCTGCTATTTATTCCAGTGGCGGGGCCAGGAGCCAATCATACCACTCCACTTCCTTTCTCTTTAAATCACCCATCTCTGCTACCTACCAATCAGCACATGACCGCAGGCAGGAAACGGTGTAAAATGCGAACGCTGTCCAGTTTGACCGGTGAGTGAACCAGAGTGATGCCCTCGCCTCCTTCTCTTGGCGACAGCACATTCCTCTTTTCTTTTTTTTTTTTTAATTCAAGTTTCCACTCCATCACTCCATTCCTGTTTCCACCTCATCGTCTAACCGAGAGGAACGAGACATTTATTTGGTTATATAAGGTTTAACAGGTGTGAGATGGATCTAACCCAATCAATCCTTCACTGTCTCGGGGCCGAGATAAAAAAAAAAAAGCATCAACAGCGTTGGCAACATCCCTGTCGTTTACCTTTCATTCCTTCCAAGCGCCATAACCATTAGGATTCAGTTGTTGGCTTTCGGGACCAGTCAATAATGATGCAGCAGAAAACATTCCATTAATACAAAACCGCAAGCAATCTCCGAAGTGTGCAACTGCCAACTACACCCCCTTCCTCCCTCCTCTCCCTCTCTCCACTGCAGTCACTTCAGGACTCAAAGCTCAAACAGTGAAAACTGCTAAATCACTGCTGCTGTGTTTTCATTTAACGCAGCTCCCCTGCCAGCTCGGGGGTGCAGTGTGCAGGGGTCAGAGCTGCGATGGACAGCCGGTCAGCGCCTGACGCTTACTGCAAAGCCAACAGTTTGACTTGAGTGAAGAAGGAGGGATGGGGCGGGGAGGGGTGGCATTTATAGAATCACATCCTGAG
Source organism: Sebastiscus tertius (assembly GCA_916701665.1). Lineage (NCBI taxonomy): Eukaryota > Metazoa > Chordata > Actinopteri > Perciformes > Sebastidae > Sebastiscus > Sebastiscus tertius. Next base: position 114,788 of record CAKAOH010038965.1, read on the forward strand.
CATCATTCATGTGTTCATGACTCAGCTGCAAGTCCAATTTACTTGTGCTGGTTTTTCCTCGCTTGTTTGTGGTGCCTCATAGATATCCTCCGCCGCCGCCACCGCCGCCTCCTCCGCTCTGACGAGAATGGCCTCATTGGTTAATCGGGCCAACTCCCGGCGCTATATCGATGGGACCTGCTGATGCCTCCTCCCTCCCCTTTCAAGATTTATGTGCCCGCTCGATTGGCCATCAATCACGGGACATGCTCAGTGGGCTCCCAGCGCCGGCAAGAAGCTAAGAGCAGACCAATTCATTACAGAGGCTTTGGTTCCACCAGTGAACCCCACCCACATGACTGATTAGAAGAGCATCAACAGGACTGATGGGGCTGTATTGGCTAGCTGTGCCTGTGTTCCATGGCATTGTGCAACTGCGGGGGGAAAATACATCAAGCAGATGATTGATAAAGTGAATTGGGAACCCGAGTAATTACATAACCACAACTTGTTGAAGTTTAAAGAGCTTTAACATGAAATCTCTGGCCAGACCTTTAGCTTGAGGGACATTTATTTGCTCGGGAGATGCTCTTTTTCTCGGCTTTGCCTTTTTAAGCCACTTAAAAGTGTGATAAGTGTGTCTCATTTTAAAGCGGTGGTTGATGAGAGAAATAAAGAACATGTAGTCCAGCCAGGTTAGATGTACGTATCTGCCTAAATGAAGTCTGAAAACAAACAGAGTAATCTTTCGGATAACCACTCGTGCTCTGCGAGGCATTTTTATCAACTGAAGGTCAGCCTAAGAACAGACCGAATCATTTTTTGACTGTTCCATATTGAGCTCGAGAGGTTGCAAATGATTTGCCAGGCAATTGGCTGCCAAAATTAAAAAAAAAAAAAAAAACATGCGCTTGACATCACTTTGTTTGTTTGTTTGTATTTTGTTGTGTCGACTGTGAGCCCTCGGAAGATTAGCTGGCATGGAACAAATGGGGTCCTAATAATAAACAAGGATCCAGACAGGCAAACTGCCACAGTTTCTTGACTATCCTTACTGTGCAGGGAAGGAGGCACATAGGCAGCTCACGGGGGAAAAAGAGTAAACAAATGCGACCTAATCTTCGATCAAAGAAACACACCTGCAAATGGGCCAAAAAGGGAAAACAGAAAAGGACAACCCTCGCTCCCTTGTGTAATAGCCTCCGACCGGCAGCACTGCAGCATAAAGCTCAGTTATGGCATTCCATCACGAGAGGAATTGCGGAACAGCGCGCACCATCACTCTTTCCTTCCCATTTCCATTTCCTGTGGTGTGCCCACCGCCGCACCCATCCAAACATGCCCCCACAGCCAAAGTAATATACTGTCTGTTCTCCGGGGAAAAGTGCTGACTCACAGCACAAAGGCAAGCCTATCTTGCTGCGTGGGCACCGCAGCACAGCGTAGGGCGCCACCAGGTGCCAAGTCAACCGGCACCAGGCCATCTCATTGCTCACCAGCTTCGTCCCTGAGTCGACCTGACCAAAATCACTGTCGCAGAGATGTGTGTCGTTGAACAAGTAATAATGTGACCAAAATGTTGTGTGCAATGGACATGGGGTAAAATGGTTGTTCAACAGCTGCATATCCACTGTATAAGTGAAACTTAAAGGAACAGTGTGTAACATTTAGGGGGATCTATTGGCAGATTTGGAATATAATATTAATCATTTTCTTTAGTGTTTAGTCATCTGAAAATACGAATCGTTGTGTTTTTGTTTGCTTGGAATGAGCCATTTATATCTACATACGGAGAAGGGTCCTCTTCACGGAGCCGGCCGACATGTTTCTACAGTAGAAACAGAGAGGGCCATTTGCATTTTTGTGTTGGCCACCGTAATTCTCCTACGCGATTGGCACACGAGAGAAGTTTCAGTTGGTTGCAATCTGCAACCTCACCGCTAGATGCTGCCAGATCCTACACACTGCACCTTTAAGCCTCCTGAAAACCTTATTAATACCATATTGGATTAAATATAAACTGGTGGAAATGTATAACATTATTATTATTAACTTTTCTTGGGATGGAAATAAAAGAATGTATTTATTTATTTTCTATAGGGGCAATAAACCGCTGTAAATAAATTACTGTGAATGTGCCAGCATTAGCGAAAAGGCAAATTTTCAACTGTTGTCGCTTGGCGTGGTATTAAATTCGCCAAATGCTAGAATGCAGTGTACTCTTTCATTACAAGACAAGACTTCAACGGCCATTTAAAGCAATATTTTTTTTTTTATATTGACACTAAAACAAAGGTCTATCGTAATGTAAAAAAATGTATTAGTACTACCAGTCCCATTCAGAATATATGCGTCACCGTTCTATTGAAGTTACAGTATTAATTAGTTTCTGCTATGATGTCAGAATGACATGAACAAAGCGTTTAGGAATGTCCCCCTGCTACCATTAAATGCACAGCTCAACAGCTATTTTCCAACCTGGAACCACCTGTCGGTAACTGAGATGCGTCCCCCTTAGGCAACTCATGAATATGACACTGTGGTATTCATGTTCTGAGCCGCTGAAGATTGATCATGATAGATTCCTTTCTCCTTACCTTTGTTGTTGTAGACATCTAGGTAGTTGGGTGCAGAGAAGATGGTGATAAGGGATGGGAAGCCAGTGGTCTGACTCTTTCTGTACATGCGGTATCTGGTAAAACGTCCAAAAAGGAGAGGTTAGTATTAGTAAACATTTTTACTCATTGGCGTTCAAGCCCTCGGGATATGATTAGTGGCGACAGTTTTCACGGCCTCTTGTTTTCACTGTGGCTGTTTGTCTTATAAGCTGATGCATCAGCAAGGGGGGCAACTCGGCGTATAGCCTCAGGAGAGTAAATCCCTGTGTCGCAGGTTAAACATGCCCTTAAGTAGTCATCGCACTGAACCAACTCAGCATGCAAACCCACCTACTCTGATCTCCCAGCGAACGCCTGCGCTGTGTTTGGATATTTGGAATCAAGCTTTAGGTAAACAAAGCACTAACTCAGATGATTTGTTTGCTGCGCCACACCTCGGAGCAACTATTTACAGAGATTTAAAAAAAAGAAAACATGGATGAAACTCAACAACATTATTAGATGTGTGGTCTTTAGGTGGCTCGGGGAGGCAACCTCATCTGAGACGTGGCGAGGCGTCCCATGTGACCGCGCTGTGGGAGTGCTATGGTAAACAACTCTGTGCTGTGCATCCCACCGCCTTCACCTCGCTCGGAGGGAGATCAGCTCGACACATCCGCCCACCTGCCCGTTTTAAAAACTTTTCAAAGAGGCTTTCAAGTGCCTTTGTTAGGCGAACTAATCGCTCCGGATGAATAATAGACGAGCTTGCCGGTCGTAAAACACTGTATGCGTCCGAATGTGAAGTAAACAACATTATAAAAACTTCACAATCAGATTTTTTAATTTTCGACTGCATGAATCATACTTGTCACATCACATATGGCCAACTAAGTCCTCATGCTGGTATTCATATTCATTTCTCGGATTAACGTGACTTCTCTCAAAAGTTCAGACCGCACCGAACCGGCTCTCCAGACAGGCTTGAGCAAACCCCCCCCCAGAGCACCGGGGTGGCTTTTCATTTAATACCCCCGGTCTGACTCACTCTGCTGTGTGACAGTGCGATGGGAGAAGACGAAATGCCAACAACACTCACCCAGCATCCTGCGCTTCATGGGCCCGGATGATAGATAATAAGTTATTGTGTTGTAGAAAGTCACAGACTGCAGGGTAGCTGTCGAATAAAGAGACAAACATTTGGTTTACTCGTACAGGAAGAAAAAAACACCCAGTAAGATCAAGAAGAACGATCAATAGAAATAACTAAATAAGTCATGGGTATTATTGATTGTGCTTCAGAGAAAGAGTGGATATACAACACTGAGTTCAAGCTAAATTAGTCCTAAAAACCAACTGTGGCTCATAAAGAGGTGTACTACCTTGAAAGGTTGGCTGTAAGTGAAGGCTTTCATGTCAATTTTGACTGAGATTTTAAAAAGGCCCTTTAAAGCTGCAGTAGGTAACTTTGAGCAAATATGATAAAAAGTAGTTTTTTTTATAAAACTAGTAGTGCATGAGACAGATAATCTGTGAAATACTCTTTTAAAGCTGACTTCATGATAACGTCATGGTGTGAGCTGGAGGCAAAACAAAGGAAAGACTGGAGGCTAACGCTAGCAGTGGGCTAAATTTACACATCGAAAATGTCATCTTGCTGTGTTGTTGGGTGCCAGAATCCAGATATTGCATACATTTGAGATGACAAACTGTGATTCGGGGCTCTAGCGAGCTACAATATCGGCAAAGCGTTTCAGAGATGGAGAGAAAATGTTGCTGATAGTTTAGCAGATAAGCAGATTTTTTTGCACAGATTATGTCTCGTGCACTACTGTCAGGATATAGTGACAGTTTTACAAAAATAACTTTTTTTTCATATTTGCTCAAAGTTACCGGCTGCAGGTATAATGTCTAAAACATGTTCGGTATCATAATCGAAATAATAACCCATAATATGCTTAACTTTTAAACAAGCTTTCATACTGTAAGAGGAGTAGGTGTGATCCCTCTCAAATGGTGGATTTTCATTTCAGAATGAAACACAAAAAATGTCAAGTATGACACATGATTCATAGCAGACCGTTTCTTTCGAGAAAAAAGGCGAAACGCTGGGGAGTGTTAAAGCGTGTTTTAGGCTCACGCTGATCTATTCAGTCTGTGAGCAAAGAGACCAAAAACCTTCCTGCCAACTATCAGACTCCAGTATGGTTTCAGAGTTTTTCCATGCTACAACCTTTCACTCCTCAGCACCGGCTTCCACTGGAAAATTTCCCTTTACTCACAATGAGAAAGGCAGAAGACGGCATTTCTTAAGTAAAATCATCTGAAAATACGTCGCTATTAAAACGGCATTAGCACAATACTTTTCTTCTTCTAACAAACATGATTAAAAACCCCCAGTGGACGCCGGGATTTGTGAATCGTGGGATGGCTGCTGTGTAATGAACAAAGTGAGTGACAGCTCACGATGAATGAGTGACACCTTTGCATTGCATCTGAACCACTTAGTGAATGTGGGAGGACTTTTTTTCCAACAATAATAGGGGGGCTGAATTAAAGCTGCTTTTGCAGGTTTCATCTGGAGAATTATTTGAGCTCATTAACATAAAAGTCACTTCACAGCTTTTCAAGCAATAGGGGATGCAATTTTAGGGCATCTCCGTTGCAATGTGTGATGTCAAACTTGTGTCTTTCGATTAGTGGTAATCCTACCTCAAAAATACGGCACAATCCGAGTCCGCAAACAATCCCGAAATACCCACTTTGTGGTTCAGTGAAGAAGTATATTGTGTTTGTTCAAAAAAACAGGTCATGATTTTGTATTAAGTTCTGTAATCCAAGCTCAACGCCCTCCTCCACCCCCACTGCAAAATCAGAGCACAACAATGAACAACACCCACACGCAGCAATCAGAACCAAACTATACATTTTGGCTTCCGACCTCACGGGAAAAGTACCAAGAGATTTGCTGTTCTGCCCAGAAAACGCTGCACAACAAAGCCAGCTGTTTTTTTTTTTTTTTTTTTTAGACACGATTCTGTCTCTATAATCAACACAACGCTCTGCTGAGGTTTCATGATGACTGTGCTAAGATGCTGCGGAGTTTTGATTGACAGAGCACACTATTACGGCAGCTTTATTGCATCTCTTAATGCAAAGTCCTTTGGGGGCAGGCTTGTAATAAAGTGTTATATAAGTAAATTAACTTTAATTTGCTTGTTTTTGTACACGTGCTCAGATAGCATTGCCTGGTGCAGAGGTCAATTATTCTAAATTTAAATAGTGTGAAAAGCCATTATGGGAGGCTTGAAATTGAAGGAGTTGGGGAAAGGTTCATTAACAATCATGTAGACATGAGAACACATGCATTCCTGACAATCACAACAAACATCTGCTGGGAGGGATGTGAGAAGGAGGGAGCGGCCACCGAGAGGGAATTAAAAATGCATTGAGTTTTTTGGGGGGGAATTAGAAATAAATGTTTTATTTCTCACTTGATTTCCTGCAGCAGATGCAGATACACGCCATATGGAGCCGCTCGCTAGACAAGATACATTTTGGCCTAGTTTGTTTTTTTGTCAGTTTGCTTTCTGAGTTCTCCCATCTGTCCAACGACAGGGCACAGATGTTAATGAGCTTCTTGGACAACATGAGGAGTTGTGCAAGAAACGGCTTCATCTCGCGCAATCTCAGCAGCATTTTTGCATGTTCAAATTAAAGCTTTTAATGTTGGTTAGATATCAATAGCTTGGATTAACACTTGTGGGGGAAAAAAAAAAAAAAAAAAAGATGCGAGGAAAACCACTTTAGGCTGATTCATCTATGCCGCTGAGTGGAGGCTAAAATGAAAGGGACCGTATTCGAAACATGTGCAATTTCATGCCTGAATTGCGTTTGTAAAAGAGTTACGAGCGTGCCTACGGTGCTGGTGGGGGGATGTTATTGGTTGCTGCAAGACAGGAGCAACAAAGAGGCTGATGGTTTTTGGGGAAGGGGGTGTTGAGGAACGGCTCTCTCTCAGTCTGGCTTAAACTGTCTCATAAATCCTGGATGCCAGTGTGATGCCAATTAGCGAGCGTGCCCCGGGCGGATGAAGTGAGGGACGCTGATGAAAACAAGACTGCGGAGGAATTTAGACCAAATGGCAGAAGGCTGACCGGGATACTGGTACAACACAAATCAGCCGTTTGAGGTAAAAAAAAAAGGCCACATACCTAACATTACATTTCATTTTTTTCGGTCTCTCTTTATAAAACATTAGTGGGCAATTTGTGGATCTGCAGTAATAGCTCACATAAAGATGCAAACACGATCAGGCCTCGCAAATCCACAACAACAGCAGTACTGGGAGTTAATTTCCAAGCGTGGACATTAAAATACTATTAAGTCAGAAGTTATGAAACACCTGTTATTAAAAAAAGAAAAAAAGAAAATGCAAATGAGGAGCCTCAGGATAAATCTGAGTACTTCTGCCGACTTGCCCCGGGCACGTCGGGGCCAAGTAAGCATTGCTCAGGCCATAATGAGCGCGGGGAGCGCCGGACGCATTCAGAGACAGGACTGTGCCTCGTGGTAATGTGCCACTTCATTACGTTCTGTGACAGTGCGAGCTGCCTGCTCCGAGCGTTTCCTCTGTTTGTTCAGTTACTCAGCTCAAATGAAGGTAATGTGAGTTACATAAACACTGGCGACGGTCTGAGGAGGAGACTCTAACGCACGCCATGTTCTAACTGTTGGTCTCCCCGCTCACGGCTGAGGGATTGCAGGGGTAAGAAAATGAAGGGATAAGAAATGGAAATTTGGCAGTAAGGGGTTCTTGATTTATCAACTCTTTTGACAAGATGGTTATTCTTTTTTTGTTTTGAAACATTTGTTTATGATTACAGCCTCCATATCTGTCTTTATGTTTGAATATTCGGACTCGGAAAAATGTTCATTGTATTGAAAATCTCTTTGGCAACGAGGTTTCCACAGATAGCACGGCCAAAACTAATCAGCAGATGATTTATTTTTCCTAAAAGTAGTCAGAACACCGAATTAAAATACAAGCTTTTTGAAATACGGTGACTAAGATTATGTTTTTAATTCCACAGCCCAATATAAAACAAAGTGTTGGCTTAATATGAGACATATAGATTGAACAGTGCAGATGCTAGTAGTGAATAAAAGCTGTTATCTATCCGGCCGTTGGCTGAAATCCTTTATGCATATTTTCCAACGTGGTAAAATAAAATGACCAACACAGAAATGCTATGAAACTAAGGCCACTAATTTATTTAACGCATCTTGCAATTTATAGGTTGCAGTGGGCTCAGTTTTAAAGTGAAGTTAAAGTTAAGATACTGGTATCCTATGAAACTAGAAAACCTAATGAATCCATTGGTACCACCCATGTCATACTAGCTTGTTGTGAAGGAGGTTAAATAACGCTAAAAACTCATGCTATATTTTGGTGAGGGAAAACTGGCATGGCTATTTTCAAGGGGTCCCTTGACCTCTGACCTCCAGATATATGAATGTAAATGGGTTCTACGAGTCTCCCCTTTACAGACACGCCCACTTTATGATAATCACATGCAGTTTGGGGCAAGTCATAGTCAAGTCAGCACACTGACACACTGACAGCTGTTGTTGCCTGTTGGGCTGCAGTTTGCCATGTTATGATTTGAGCATATTTTTATACTAAATGCAGTACCTGTGAGGGTTTCTGGATAATATTTGTCATTGTTTTGTGTTGTTAATTGATTTCCAATAATAAATATATACATACATTCACATAAAGCAAGCATATTTCCCCACTCCCATGTTGATAAGAGTATTAAATACATGACAAATCTCCCTTTAAGATACATTTTGAACAAATAAAAAATGTGTCATCTTTTGATTAATTATGGACAATCATACGATTAATCGTGATTAAATATTTTAACTGATTGACAGCCCCATATGAAACATCAGATTACTCTCCAACTGTAAGAGACGGACTACTCACCTGTAGAAGTAGGAACAGCCTCGCACTGTGTTGTGTGTGAAATGCTCTTGGCTCTTCTCGTTCCCAAAGTCCTCGAGGGGGTCGGACCACAGCAGGTCGCACATCGGTCCGTACGCTGGGGGCTCTTTGAATCTGTCTAGCTGTGGAAGAAAAAGTTGGAACTCTTGTCAGCCTGGAAAATTGCACGTGGAGTGTGCATGCATACTGCTGCAGAGCAAATACTTCTGCTGCTGCCGTCATGCCATCATAATTAAATCGTGACTCCAACTAATGCGTTCACTGAAGTGATTTCAAATTCCATTCAGAATATACAGTACGGATGAGGTGTCAGAGACGGCGCTCGTCTTTCGGTACCTAGAAGGCTTTTTTTTGGATAGACGTGAAAAAAAAAAAGTCGATGGCAGCCATTCTTTTTGGAGCGATGAACATAAATGACTTTGCTTTCAGCCAAGGATAGCTCTTTCTCGAACAAAAGCTTGTGGATTACCGGATGGGTAGCGTGATGGACACTTCAATAGAGCAAATTCTATTATGCATGCCCTCTGATTGCAGCCACAAAATCCATTTGGAATTATTGAATTAAGTTTGAAAGCAGGATCTGACTCCTCAACGTTTTTTAATCAGATCCGGTTGCTTACGTTCCCTCGCGTCCAAGTCCTGAGCAGTATTTGTCTGAGACACATCTGGGCGAATCACTTCATGCATCGCAACGAAGGTTGTTATTTTCACAGCACGTCATGCTAATACAGTTTTTCCCTCATTAACTTTGAATGAATGCAGAGAATACATGAGGCGGACAGGAAGTTTCAATTGTATTTTTAAAGCCATTAGCGGCCACCTGCTGTTAAAACACACACACACACACACACACACACAAACTGCAGCTTTATGAAATGATCGAGAAAAATGGTCTCGAATCAGACACATACTTTCCTGATGTCGTCAAGATTTGTGATTTCTGGAGACAGTCCTCCGTGTACACACAGGAACTGCTGGTTCATAAGTGCAGCCAGGGGAAGGCAGTCGAAGGCGTCCATACATGCGTCATACACCCTCTCTGAATACTTAATTCTACCTGTCATGGGGGGGAAACAGGGCAGGGGAAAGGTAAGCATGCCAAGTCAAACAACGCAGCTCTCATACATTGGGGCAGTGTGCTAGAGACTGGGACGGAAAAGGCTCTCCGAAGTGCCAAAAAACTTCCCAAACACACTTTTAAAAAACAGCACAATTTCACAGCTCTTTTGTGGTTTTTTCCCTCTTCTAGGTCTGAGTCCAACAGAAATACTTCTGACATGTGTAAATATCGAAAAGGGCAAAAATCCTGACAGAATCCTGCACCGGGCTAGAGGGCGCTTTTAAGTGAGCGTTTGAGGTCGACGGCTGAACTGGACGCATAATAAACAGCTTTTTAGAAAAGAATAACTCAATTCTCCTTCCACTCTGTACAGAGACTCACAGACCAGACTCAATTTAGATCAAAGGTAAAGAAAATGAAGTGCCAAGGCATTACTTACATTCCTGCTTAAATGTGAAATACTCTGTTAAATGTCTACATTCATGATTCCCACGCAGCAAAAACAGTGTTTTGGGGTAAAGGATCTTTAAGGCCCACAAGTACAGCACACACTGAAACAGAGAAAAAAAGAAAAGGGGAACAGTTAGCTTGTCATCTTTAAAGAACACTAGAAACATCAAGTCAGACTTCGTCACAGAGTGGCAGAATACAAGCAGTTCGGCTCATAATGAAACATTCATGCGGCACATTTCGTGGCACAGTTCAGGCTCCCTGGAAGAGATGACAATCCTTCAGAGGACAGGCGCGGCTCGCTCCATTATAATATATTTTATTAATAAAAATATCAGGCGATGAGATGGCAGGAAATACAGATCTAAGTAAATTCCGAACCTGCGGTTGCAGATTAAATGCATGCATTTTGCTTCATATTGAAAAAACCTCTCTCTACATAACCTGAGATGCACCGTGACATTTTGCTATCTGAGGCTACATTTGAAGTTATTACAAAAAGCATATTACCACTCCAATAACTGCAGCCGGATTTGATCTACGCTCAAAAGAAAGCTATTAATAAACACGACGCGTCGCGCTTGATTAGGCCCTCGTGAGGACAAAAACAAACACGGCGGACTTACTTCAATACTGAAATACCCTCTGTCAACGTAGTCCCCCAGGAAAAGGTAGCGCGTGGATGCTGGTGATCCTCCGACTTCAAACAGCTTCATCAGGTCAAAGAACTGCCCGTGGATGTCTCCGCACACTGGAATAAGACAGGAAGAAGCGTATCAGGGTAAACGGCTATTTTTACAGCTTATTATTAGCTTATTTATTTCCATATTTCTCCGTCAAATGCAAAGAGCTCCGATAATGTATGATATCCCAGTAAACCTGGAATATACAGGACCACAG
>CAKAOH010038966.1:0-56951 GCA_916701665.1 Sebastiscus tertius
GTATGGCCATTCAGCTAGTCTTTATCTGCGTGAAGGTTTGCTCCAGCGTACTTATAATGCTAACCTGCCGCCTGGATTCCGCTCTTATTTGGTTTTGCTTCCACATTATCTTTTATGCTCCTTTCGCGCGGAATCACCTTTGACATCAATTTCACGTGGTTCACCGCTGGTGGCCTTTCAGAGCTGTGGTGCCAATATAAATGTAATACACTAGGTAATAACTCTGGCTAAGTATTGATCCTGTGGGATTTCTAGACTGTGTTAAGTACTCCATCTCATCGGCTTCAATCTCTACATGACAGCCAGTGTGTGTATGTAAGTGGTTATTCTGCGGCGGTGGTGCTGCGAGGCTCCTCTGTGCACGATCATGACCACCACACACACACACACACACACACACACATCAGATAGCACTGTGTTTGCTGTGGAGGCGTGGATGAGTAGAGTCAAGGGATGGAGAAGCAGACCTGATTAGCACTATATGCTCTCGCCATGCTGTTGGAGTCTGTCCCCTACCTCAACGCTCCCCAACCCCTCACCCCCGCCCCCCCTCCCCAGAGCTGCTAATGACTGCTAATTGTGGCGCGGCAGGGGAGCGATGATAAAAACCGGATATCACCAGCCATGCCTGGCATCGCGGCTGCCCACCGGCTGGGAGGCTGGTGGCCCCTCATCTGTCAGCTCCATCTTTCAGGAAGTCGACTCAATTTCTGTGTGTTTGGGAAAGCAGCCTGAAAAACAATGTTTACATCTTGTTTAAAGGGACAGTTCACACTAAAACAGTTTGCGTTGCGCTTTCACAATGATTTTGGCCAATAGAAATCGTCCTCACTAAACTTGAAATCAGCAGCGGTGGAAAGTAACTAAGTAAATTTACTCAAGTGCTGTACTTCAGTATTTACATATTCTACTCTGCTATACTTCAAATAGAAATATAAAAAAAATAAATAAACAGAAATATTGTAGTTTCAATAGGAGTAAATTCAGATTAATAACACAAAATATAATCAACAAATTAATTATGATGTAATATTACAGATGAAGATAAGACTTTATTGATACCTTGGTGAAATTCACAAGCTACCCGGCAGTATATATGGTAAAGAAAATTAAGCCACAACTTTACCAGCTGCACTATTAAAGTGATTAACACATTAATGCATCAATAATTATAATTAGCCATTCTGCATAATGAGTACTTTTACCATTTGTACTTTTGTAATTTTACTTGTAACCAAGTATTTTTGCACTGTGGTATTACTACTTTTACTTGAGTAAAAGACCTGAGTACTGCTTCCATCCCTGGAAATCAGAGCATCAAGCCTTCATTGACTCCAAATTTAATATGTTGACTCACAGAATTTTTGTCTAAGATATTTTAATAATCAGTAGTATAATCAGTTTTCATGTTTAGTTTTGTTTGACTGTTTCCAGCTAATATGACCATCTATCAGGAAACGTTCCCATGTTGTTTCATCATTTAGCGTCTACGAAGCAAAATTCTCACTTGATGACATCATGCTTCTCTCCTTAAAGGGGCACTGCACCAATTTTACACGTCGGTCAGTTTACTTGTCACAAGAAATAGGACTCGGGCTGTGAAAACAGCTGTAATGTTTGTTTGTGTTTTAAACATAAAGTCTGCATTACAAACTGGATGTGTGGGGTTTAAGAAAAGTGTGCATTTATTTGCAGGGAGGGATTTTTTGGAGCTTGACCCACACTAAGCTCTAAAAGCTCAGGATATCTGCTGCTTCAATTTGACTGTTCTCTTGTGATTCCCTCAACTTTATGAAAGTGCAACAGTAATTCACTGTAGTACCCCTTTAAGGACAGATAGCTGCAAATTAAGTGATAAAACGCATGTGTACAGTATTATAAAATAATTAAAAAGCAATTAATGACCTTTATTGGTGATTAGCATGTATAGATCTTCGATACATCATAGTTTACATCCCCCACCCTCATTCACTCTAAAATTGAGTCACTTTTCATCGATGCAAACAACAAAATCTCACTGTCATATTAGAGATTAAAGCAGGGAAATTCCTGATGAAGAAATACTTCAGTAAATGCCATGATGTAAAATCCAATTTTCAGTGCTTGTTTTTCCTCTTAAGAAAAAGGCGTTGAAGCTCAAAAGTGTTGGGACTCCTCACTGTTTTCTAACACTGAGAAGCTTAAAATACCAAACAGTCTGAGCCTCTGTGGATCTTTGAAAAGATGCAACTTTTGAAGCAATTTTCTGTGACAAACAAGTCACTTTAAACTTTTCAGCCACTCAAAGCAGTAATTCAAGAGTTTGTTGTGTGTTTCAAACAAACCGCTGATGCTGCTGCCAGGATGAAGAAATGCGTCAATATTTCCAGGAAATAACCACCAGGCATTGAGTGTTTAGAGCAGCAAATACAGTATAGAAACCCTCAGCCCGTTCTCATTCCCAGGGCGTCAAATGCCGAGGCTTTGTCACGGGCGTTGGCGTTCGATACCACCGCACAAGGCGCCCTTTAGGGCCTGTATGAAACGCATCAGGCTGTTTATTCACTACAATGTAAACCCATCCACAGCAACATTAAACAGTCAGAAAGCGTGTCGGGAGTGTGGTGACGTTATTTAAAGAGCAAAAAGACACACACAGGGCAGGCGGGAGAGGAGGTGGATGGGCCCGACAAACACAAGACTTTCATCCAGGAGGCCGCTGTTCGTGTCTCGTGAGTTACATTTAACTTTCACGTTACAATCAGATGTTCTTTTGTGTCCCATGTTCACAACGTTCAGTTTCATTTTCACTTTCCAAACATTATAGTTTTAACCACAACCATGTTGTTTTTTCCTAAACCTAACTAAGTGGTTTTGTTGCCTAAACCTAAAGTGACGTGACGCCAAGTGACGTGACCAAAGCGGTAGTATGTGATGAGTTGAGATGAGAATGTGTTGAGTCTTTCAAGAGCTGGCTACAGTTTGAATCCACGTAGGTGTGTTTCAGTCATCACTAAAGAGACGGAGTGGTGTAATGTAACAAAGTAATGATACGTCATTACATTACTTAGGTATTTTTTGGATAGTATCTGTACTTTACTTGAGTTTTTATACAACTTTCACTTTTACTCCACTACATTTCCTAAATAAAATGTGTACTTTTACTCCGATACATTTCCCCTAAGCATCTTCGTTACTCGTTACTATTGCAAGCTGGTTAGTTCCATCATTCATGTGATGGTCAAGTGAAAACAATGAGTTCTCAAAGCCATTAGCAATTGATTTACACTCAAGTCCAGTCAGGCTGCATGTCAGATCATGCTACTTGCGACTACGAGGGAAGGAAAAACTGGATTTTGTTCTTTAAATCCAGAGTTGTGAAGACCTTGTTTTTCTTCAATTGTAATGTAGCCTCCATTTTTAAAGGGGGTGAAGAGGAATGAAAGGACTTGCTTGCTTTTTTATTAACAGCATTTAATATCAGGAAATGACTTTTGATACTTAAGTACAGAAGATATCGAACACTTTAAGACTGTAACTCAAATAATATTCTAAAAGGTGACTTTAACTTCTACTAAAGTCATTTTCTGGTTAGATATCTGTGCTTTTACTCGAGTGTGGCTTTCAGGTGCTTCATCCACCACCGGAGAGGCGTTATTTGTATGAAAATGATCATTACTGTGAAGAAATACATAAATTCATGTATTTAGGGATTTTTGTCTTTGTCCTAATATGATGAAGGACGATCTGATGGACAACTCTCAGGGCTTCTTTCGAAGAGCACCGTCAATATCCGTTCATTTTTTAGAGAGATTGGTGGAAGTGGTTCCCGTGGTGACATGTTCAGTGAGTGAAAGTCCTGTTATCACTCTGTCAGGGCTGGAGGTGTAGAGCACAGTACGCCCCCGACAGCTTCCAGCTCCCCGACTAATTTTAATGATGTGTGCAGCCGCGATGTGATAAATTGTGTACAATAAGTCTGTGTTTGCATTTTGAATTGCTGGTGGAGATGAAAGTAATTTAGAGCGCCTCTGTAGTTATGAAGTTGTTGATGCTGCTGGTCATGCTGTGCTTGTTTTTAAGATTTCCGATCTCACCGGAGATATTTTTGTTTCACTGGTTGATATTTATTTATTTAACCTTTGACAATCAATCGTTGATTTGCAAAATTATTTCTTTTAAATTCAGTCAGTGTTGAACTAAAACAAAAAAACCTCAGTAACAAACAAACTACAGGGACTCTTTTCATGAAGGAACCGTGACCTCAGTGTCCAGGGACGGCAGCTAAAGCGCTTCTAAATTTCAACTCATTCAAGGGTTGATGGAGGAGTTGCCCTCTGTGTAAATCCACTGTTAAGCTCTGTCCATCCTTTAGTCCCAGCACCGCCACGCCGGCTGAATCTCTCACTCTCACCTTCACCAGACGGAGCGGGACAATAGGAGGACATAGCTGTGACAGACAAGCAGGGATATACATTCTCTATATCCTTGGGCGTCCTCGCTGCATTTTCCTGAAGTGTCAATTATAATGCCAGTGGATGAGAGATCAGAAGCCTGCATGCAACGCCGTGATAAATGTCTTTTGCCAACTCTGTGGCGTATTTCATTTGGAATAGGATTTGGCAGAGGGGAGAAAGTAATGTTCAGATGAAGTGCCTGACCTGTTTCTTTGTCCTGTGTTAGCTCTGCCATATCGCTCCATCTCTCATTTCAGCGAGGAAATTTCCCTCTTGTTTCAAACCCAATTCTCCCAAAACTCCCTGCGTCAGCAGCAGCAGCCCCTGCATCCGCCCAGTTGAAAGCACAGTGTCCAATTAAACTCTCATATCCATGCAGAAAAGAATCATTTCTTTCTCTCCCTCACTCCTTAACCCACTCAATCCATCATTAATATTATTTCCTCCCGTTCTCAATTACCTTTCTCAATTACCCTGCCTTGTTAGAAAAATGAAATAGTAATTAAGACCAAAATGCGGAACGCAAATTTAGATCTCACATCAGCACCTTTTTTTTTTTTTCACTGTTTTTTCCTAGCGTCTGCTCCCTGCCCCCCCGCCTCCTCTCCCTCTCCCTGCAGCAGATGGCGTTGGTCAGAGGTGGACAGGTAACAGACGACCCTGTAACTCCCCTCAGGCCACCTGAGCCCTGCCCTGCCCTGCCTGTCCCCCCTCCTTGTCCCGCCACCAACCTCCTCCACCCCTCTCACCCAGCCCTTTGCAGCCCTCTGTGCTCCTCCGTCAGCTCCCTCACACCACCCCCCACCTCCCTGCTCCTCAATGTCCCCTTCCCCTCCCTCTCCTCTCCTCTGGGCTGTATCTGGTGGGCCAGCGCTCCCCCTCTTCTCCCCCCAGTGGTGCAGGCCTTCTGGACGGAGCAGATGGTAAGAGAGGGCCAGGAGGAGATGTCCTCTAACCTGGGAGCGCAGCCAGACCTGGCCCACAGCGAATGCCTGATGCCTGCCTAATAGACCTGGACTGGGCTCGCAAGAAATCCTCTCACTCCACTGGTGTGTGTGTGTTTGCATATGGCAATGTGTGTTTTCATGAAGCCAACATTGCTGCGTTTTTGCTGTTGCAATTAAGTAAGTGATGTTGGAAATTGGAATGAGTGTTATTTAAACCTCAGAGTCTTGCTGTAAGGTTTCACTGAACCCTAGAAAGGCCAAAAGACTTTTTAAAGTCTAACACAGTGATTCCCAAGATGGGCAGCAAGTACATTCACTCAAGTACTGTACTTTTTGAAGTACTTGTCCGAAAACTTGTCCGTTTTCTGCCACTTTACACTTCTACTCCACTACATTTATTTGATAACTGAAGTTACTTTGCAGATTCAGATTATTAATACAAAATATCAAAGCTACAACAGTTAGTGGACAAATAGATAGGTCGATTGACAGAAAAATAATTGCCAACTATTTTGATAATTTTCATGCAAAACGTAAGAAAATTCAGTTTTCAGCCTCTCAAATATCATAATATTTCCTGCTTTTCGCTGTTTGATATCATATTACTGAATATTTTGGGGTTTTGGACATCACCTTGGACATTGAGTTACTGGGATGGACATTTTTCACTATTTTCTGACATTTCATAAACCAAACGATTAATCTATAAAATAGTCAGCTGATTAATCAATAATGAAAAAAAATCCTTAGTTGCAGTCCTACACAATATAATCAACAAATGCATGATGATGCATTATTACAGGTTAAGATAAGATAAAACTTTATTGGTCCCCAGGGGGAAATTCACAAGCAGTATGTAGGGTAATTAAATCTAGCTCCACCTTTACCAGCTGCAACATTAAAGTGATGAACACATTAATGCATCGATAATTATCATCCAGTAATGTGTTACACATTATTCTGAAATGGGCTATTCTGCATAATGAGTAGGTTATGTGAGACCTCTCTCTTCTACCGCTCGCTCACACGATCTCGCTCTCTTTTTCCCCCTCGTCCTAAAATGGTCCTAAATCGATGAGTACTTCCTTGTTTTATAAATGAAGTGGTAGAGTTGAAGCAGCAGTGTGTGTGTGTGTTTAACCACTCATCAATGGTCATCCCTGTAAACTCTATCCCGAAAGTTCCTGTACTTTCAGGGCATTTTTGGGGGTAAAAGGTCAGCAGAAATTGTCCCTTGAACTTAATTTAGACCCTGGTCCCTGCAGTCAAAATGCAAACAGTTCCTCATAAGGTTCTTAGTTCCGGGGAAAAGTTCCTGCGGTGGAAATGGTGCTATTGAGAGACCATGAAAGCTTGTTTGCAAGCGAGCAAAGAAGCCGAAAGAGATGCTGGATAAATGGATGAAACGTCCAACTTCTGCCACTCCAGGCGGTAGTAGTATGAATACAAACTTGACATGAATAAAAAGGAAAAAAAGAGGCAGCCATTGGCAATTCCAGGATCAGTTGATCTTATATATTTAAAAAAAAACAACCCGTAACAACACAGCCCCCCTTGGTGCCCCTAGGTTCGAACAAACTGTAGCAAAAGTGCCCTCTTGGACGGCCCTATGGTAGATAAAACCTGATACAGTGCCCTCTCGGGTGGCGTCCAGTAGAGAAAACGGGATGAATTGCCCTCTAAGGTGGCCTTAAAATTGAGAATACATGATGCAGTGCCATATAGGCTGCTTTACATGCTAGGAAACTTGCAGCTGGTGCCCTTTTTAATTTTTTCTCCCCTGCTCCTCAGACAGCCCGAGTCCACCACTGACTGGTGGTGTCAATGAATGAATACTTGACCTCATCTGATAAAGCTGTGTGGTCACATCAGACAACAAAGGTTGGGAAACGCTGGTCAAATAGCTGACAAAATATTCAATATACATATTTGTTTCAATTCTAGTCTAAATACTGACATGTTTTTATTGTAAAGTGTCTTATTACAAGCTAGGAAGTTTTAGTTTGAAGATTCAAGATGTTGGTGTTTGGCCGTGTTGATTTGTGTGTGTGTTGGATTGCGGTTGCACGTAATTAGGAAATATCTAAACAGTTTCTATGGTAACATGCACATCCCTGGACTGAGGTTGAGGATACACGGTGCTGAGGTCGTACACTGGTGGTGTTTTGATGTTTAATAGGTGCGGTGAGTCTCCCGCTAAAAAGAGTTCAGAGACAAACTTTGAAATCAAAAACTCGACTACTTATTTTCATTTTGGATGTTTGGTAAACCCAATCTACATGTGTGGGTGAGTTTGATCCCTGTAAGTGCACAATATGATGGATGTGTTGGATTGAGAAATCTATTGAAAATACATGTGTCCCAGAAGGGAAGCATTTTTTTTACTGTTAACTGTGCAGAGAATAAATGTCTCTATGTCAAATCTACCTCGGAGAGCTCTCCAATCCCGACGAGCCTCACATCTGTCTGTCTGCTCCCTAATACCCGGAGCCGTGGTTTCAGGGCACCTTCAATCTAAAGAGACAGATATCCTGTCTCCATACGAAGCAGAGAAACACTCCCCTGCTCACTAGTTTCAAAGTATATTTATGGCTATTCCATAAAATTCATTTAAAATTCATTAATACCACAGGGACAAATTCAATGAGCTCAGCCTAGTTTCCCTCATTTGCCCACTGAGTCCAAACGGATTGTTGTTCTCCCCAGACGCTGCTCCTCTCCAATCTCTTCCTGTTATTAAATATTCAAATCTCCACCGCAATCACTCTGTTTAGTAAACACTCAGGGGACCTCACCAAGACTATTAAAGCAGAGATGATTGCAATGGTTTGTTTTTGTTTAGTTTTTGTTTCTTCATGTGGCCGTCATGCTAATTGCTAAAGGATTGCCAGTTAATTGTTTGACCATCGTGGAAATATTCCATCACCTGACGCTTTTATCTGCAAGTTTTCCCGTCTCTTCCGCTTGTTTTCTTTCCCCTCTCTCATGTTTGCATGTAATGTAATATTACATACACCCACCAAATATGCACACACACACTCTCAAAATGATTTCACACTCCCACACCCGTCCTTCTTTGATCTTTTATTCTTCGGTCCTCACCCTCCATCAGATGATATGGAGGAATTTATCTTCTATTTCCCTGTTTTACATCATTTATCACTCCCGTCCATTCTCTTCGCTATTGTAGCAGATTGTTTCTCATCCGATCTCCATTGTCGTGCTGTTTTCTAATAAGCGCCATAGTAATTTCTGTGTGTTATTAATGGCGGCGCGCACCGCCATCCGAGGAGCTCCAGCTGTGCGGAGGCAAGGACGGGCATCTTGTGGCACCCCACGCTCGAACACGCGGACCACCGCCCCCGCCGCCGCCTGGGGAGCGTGCTTGCTTGCCCTGGAGGTGATGCTAATGGGAAATTTTAACTACATTTCCCTCCTTCCTCCCTCCCTCGCCTCCTCTCCCACTGGTGCTGCGGATATGAGCCTAGAGCAAACACAGGGCACTCTCATTAAGGGACTAGTGCTGGTATTAAATTCGCTGTTATTAGAGAGGCCTGCTTTCATTTCACTGGCACAGCAAACCACAGACACCCACAGGAGACTCCGGCTGAGGACTAGATTACACTCATACGCTCAGATGGCTTTTGGTGTGTGCGCGTGCGTGTGTGTTTTGGGCCTGAGCTGTAAAGGGTGTTTAGAAAAATGCGAGTTGCTGCATCCTTTTTTGTGAGTGCCAATTGCATCAAGAGACCCCAGTTTTAAAATAATAGACTGTAATGCGGCTGGGCAGAGGGCTTCGCTGTAATGGCAGGGTTCCCTGCTGTGTTTTGGCCTCGCCTCATTGGCTCCCTGGCAGAGAGGGGGGTCATTTTTCACATTACTGCTCACCCCCTGCCTGACATGTCAAAGATGGACAAAATCAATATACATACAGCAACAAAGACTCGGGCTGCACAAAAATCAATGCCACTTATTTGATGAAAGACCGTTTCCACAAGCCAGAGCAGAATGTGCACGAACGCCTTTCCAATGTGAGCTGGCAGGTTTGCATCCAGAGTCCTGTATCTGGAATGAGCACCCTGTAGGACATCCTCGCCGCCTGCCGATACTGCTCTTGTCAGCGGCCCCTCAGGGCACGGCGGGTTGAGTGACGGGAGCGAGCCAAAGTGACTGTGACAGGGGAACTCGCATCAAATTCCCTGACAGTTACCTCAACAACCTCCTCTGATACTGCCATGTCACACGCATAAGGAGATTACTGAATGGATTTAGTGAATGTGAAATGTGAGTGAGCGCTCCATGATACAAGATTTTTTTTTTTTTTTCTTCTCCCTGGAGCCAAAGGAGCCTGCCTATGTGATATGCTGCTATCTGGCGTAGGCACTTGGCTGGCTCATCCGGGAAGAAGACGGAACAGGTGGCAAAGAGGCGAAAGCAAGGCAGAGCGAGTGCGTGCTGCGAACACGCCGCAGGTGTCCCCGTCGCCCGCAATGGCAAGAGGCTGAAAAAAAAGCCCTTACACACCTTCGAAGACACCAACGAACATAATTATATGGGAGATATACTGCAAGAGGACCCCATTTGACTCTGTGTATTTGTTGTGGTGTTTGTGATTGTAGCACGCACTCCGTTTTTCATGGTGGCAGGCCTTTCTGTTGGCGCTGTATAGCACAGCGGTGTGTTCAGCTGTGACTGGGACTCATTAGAGGAGGAGAGTGTCCGTCACGGTGCCTGGCTGTCTGTGTGCTGGTCATCCAGCGGGGGACTGGGGGAATATGGGCGGTGGAGGAGGCGGGCAAGGCCCAGACGAGCCCGATCCATCCGTTCCCTTTCTCTCTTCTCGTGCTCATTTGCCCCTCTGCTTTCTCCTTCATCCTCTTCCTCTCTTCCATCTCTCAACAGGGGTTCATCTCTTGTGATTCACTGGAGCCCATTATCAGTTCCCCGCCAACCTCCATCCCCAGCCAGCCTCTCAACAACAACACACAACCACTCGATCAAAGCCCCGAGAGGACCGGCAGCTGGATTGATGCTTATCAAAGAATCCATTGTTGTTGACCCGTGTTGCCAATCCCAGTCATCATGTGCGCTGCCATTATTGCAAGTCTCTCATTGTATTGTATCGCTGTATCGTTAGCCAGGTATTGTTTCTGCTCCATCCCAAACAATCCTCAATAATAAAACATAGTGCCAGGTGTGCCAGACAGCCATGACAGGTCCAGCTGACATCCCCTCATTTATACCTCCGTAATGTAGTTTCAAATCCTCCGTGATGGATCCTGGAGCCAGCACACCTACAGAAGCACAATGGTTCCTGGCGTAAAAGCTACATGGAATCCAAACAGATTGAACACCTTCAGCACCTTGTGTATAAATAAAGTTTATTATGTACACAGGTCAGCCTGTAAATAAGATTTTGAGGTCAATAATTTCACACAAAACCGCTGTTCGTCTCCCGTGCGCCAATCAGCAGTTCATTCGTGTCCCGTGTTCACAACGTTTAGTGTCATTTTCACTGTACAAACGTAGTAGTTTTAAGCCCAACCATGTTGTTTTTTCCTAAACCTAACTATAGTTTTTTTATTGCCTGTACCTAAGCAAGTGTTTGTTTACTTCACAACATTAAATATGTGTTTACTGCGACCAAAAAGTGACGCCCAGGAGTCTGAGAACGTTTTGGGAAATCCGTTGGCTCATCCAGTTCAGCTGGTTAAAGCACCTACAGTACAATTCACCTGTAGTGTTCTTGGTTCAAATTTGACCTATGACCTTTCCATCTTTCCTGTCTCTCTGCATTTAATACTAATACAGCAAAACAACAAAACGTATCATCTTTTATCCTTCTTCCTGTTTGGCCACTCAGACATTTATCCTTTTACATTCAACTTGTCATTTTAGGATTTCTTCCTCCAGAAATCCGTCCTCCCTCTCTGCATCCATCTATCCGTCTTCCATCCATGGGAATATGAGAGTTTCCCTCATGACACAGCTCTCTGTGCAGCTCTCAGACCAGCAGGACCAGTGCTGTGTCAGTGTCAGATCTCCACTCATGTGTGGAGCAGCTCAGACGCAAGCTCAATCTATCCCAGCACCCTGATTCCCTCCCTCTGTTTCTGTTCCTCTTCCTCTCCTCCTCTCTTTACAGCTGTCTTTTCCATTGTCTGTCTTTTCCTCTAAAGGGAAATTACCTCCTCTTCACTGGCTGATATTTCATTTCCAAATCACTGTGGTTCACAGTTGTTTCACCACTCTCCTCTTTCTCGCTCTCTCTTTCTGCGATGTACTGAGAGACAAACAAAACAAAGGGAAGCTGAGACACAATGGGCATGTTGACATATAAGAGGAGGTGGCGTCTGAGAGGCTGAGGCCTCTGTGGCGCTCAAATGAGAAAGGACATCGCTCATTTCCAACTCCAAATTGCCTCGCTCTCATCTCTGACCCTCGCTTAACAGCCTCACTCAGGCAATTCACCGCCCGTTCACACACACACACAAAAAAAAGTGTGTTTACACTGCAACATGTGTAAACATGTACACACACGATCAGAGGAACAGAGCGGATTTATTGCTCATTCTGTGACCGTAGCCTTGACCAGTGCAGGGGTGTGTTACCTGACTCAAATCTGTTAACACACGTTACAAAGACCATGCAGCCATTTATACACCGTGCCCTCTGGGCAAGGTCCTGTCTCCATGGCTACGAGATCATGTTGACCAGTTAAAAAGCTAAAAAATAATGGCTACCCGGGAGGCAGAGTGATTGATTGCAGTTTGCCACGAGGGAGAATCAGTTGAATTGTGGATAATCCTGCATGGGTGCTGCAGAGTCATCTGTTTGACATTTCACCTCATGGGCAGGGATGAGCGTGTCCTCCACCAGCTTCAGTCATTTCTTTCTACCTTCTGTCAGATTGCCCTGTGGAAACGGTCCTGCTCATATAACTTCATTACTTTTTAATGCAGCTGTAATTACTCCCGCATGTTGTAATTGGACAGAGATATGAGAACAATAAAGGATGTCAGGACAGAGAACAGGATTTTAATTGTGGGTTAATGATATTTATTTTGCGGCGTGCTCTTTTTCTTCTCAGTCACGGCTCAGTCGTGTGGGCTAAGTGCTGGATCTCCGGGGAGAGCGAGAGGGTGCTTACTCCTCCGCTTTCTCCCCTCTGCTTTTGTCATAGAGAGGCAGCACATTAACCTCGGATCCGATTAAGGGCTGTAACAGAGCCAGGTCGCGGACTGGCCAAGCGTCCGGGCTCCTCGAGGCTCCTCCGGGCTCAGATTAGGCCTGACCCCTGACCAATGTGTCAGTAACAGATAATGAGCTTAGCTTTATCAGCCCCATTTGTCTCCCCGCGGGTCCACGCGGCGGCCTCACCCTGCTACGTCGGGCGGGTGTAAACTCTGGGAGCAGTACATGGGTTAATGCTCAGATAAGAATCATGTTGCTTTATCGGCTCTCACTGGAGGCTCCTCAGCTGAGAGCGGCTCTGGAAGAAGCAGTATTAATATACCCAGGGGGCAGATACCCAGTGAAGATGCACTTAGGAACGATAGGAGCACTATTCATAAAGTGATAATTTTGTCTCTTATAATAACACCCATTCATTTGTTACATGTCAAACAGCCCTGAGTGGATTTCACAGAGAAAATAACTCACCACAACATTTTCCCAAACCACAAATTTATCCGTCATTTGCTTGTTTATATATATATTTATATTTTTGTGATGTCTGACTCACTGCTGCACTGCCGGGTTTTGTAGTGGCATTTTCAAAATGATATTGATCGGCCCAGGACGGGAGCTATAATCACAGATCAAAACAAGGTGACGTACTTGTTACAGACTGGCCCGCAGGGAGACGGCCTCATTCTCAGGGAGCATGTTTATTTTTGTCTTGTGGTTGTTTTAGATGTCCGTGGTGATCACTAAGCAAGTAAATTGGGGTAATGAAAGACGTTTGCACATAGTGATTAATTATGAATGTCATTTAGCCTAATTACAGCTGTAATTACTAAGTTTTTTTGAACAAAGATGTTAAATTGAAGGTTGAAAGTCGGCCGCAGTCGATCCTACACTGATTTCCCCTCCGACGTCAACAAAAAAAAGTCACGTCAATATCTTGTTGTAACTGATGGGCAAATTATACACCTGCAACAATGGGCCGGAGAGGGACTGACAAAAGGGGAGAAGACGAGGAGAGAAGAGGTGCGAAGGGAGTTTCACATCCTAATCAATTACTCCGTTCATTCACCTGTGGTTTGCATATGTTGTTGATGAGGAGGGGATTATCAGGCAAAGAGAGAAGAGATGAGTGAAGCTGCTAGATTAATATCCTGCCACGGCAGCCCAGGGAGAGATTAATTTCCTCTTTACCACCATTTAAAAAAGAGGCGCATGCGTCGGGGTCGTGAGTTGCTTTAATGGAGAGAAAGAGAGTGATGTGTTCGGCTGCATGCCACGGGGGCTGATGGGTAAGACAATGGATATCATTGGTCCGGCGGTGAACTTAGAGCGAGTCGGCCTAAGCGCCTTTTGCCCTGTGTGTGTATTTGTGTGTGTCTGAGCAAAGGTGTGATTGATTGGATCTCTGAGTGCTTGTGCCACTGGGAAACCGAAGAAAGAAGCTGAGAGTGTGCAGGCATGTGAGAAGATTGAAACGTGTGTGCGAGTATGTATGGGGGTGTGTGTGGCGCTTCCTGAGATTTAATTTGATTAAATGAGAGTGCTGTCACTGTAACCAATGAAAAAGATGATCTTACTCCCGTTTCTGTGATATTAGGCTGATGGAGATGATGGCGTTTTTAGATCTTACGCTCCACGTCTTGTAATATTTGGTGGAATTAGAGCAGACATCGCTCGGGACCTAATTGGAGATGTAGGAACTGGAGGACTAATTGGAGAATATAGGAGGGTCCCCTCATGCATTTTATTTTAGATGATGAGTAAATCTGCAAATCCATCACAATCAGTCACAAGAATATGGCTCGGATTTCACTATAATGTGAAATTTAAAGGTGCAGTTGGTAGGATTTTGCAGCATTTAGTGGTGAGGGGGAAGATTGCAACCAAATGATACTTCTCCCGTGTGCCATGCGTGTAGGAGAACTACCGTGGCTGACACGAAGACATGAAAACGCAAATGGCCCTCTCCAGAGCCCAATCTAGTATTTTTACTGAGCACATAAATCTGAAATATTTTCATATAAATTTGACTGAATCTTAATCAGACATAATCATACAAAGAATTTATATAACTGTTCTTTCTTGTGTTAAAAGCTACCTCACGTAAGAGGAATTGTAAGTTCCAATCTTCTGATTTACATTTGTGTTACACAGAGTGCCTTTTAAATCCTCATTGCTCCGATACAAGGCTGGCTCCACTGGTTATCACATTCTGGTTGTCAGCTCACCATTCAAGTGCTCAGTCATTAGTTAGCTGCCATTATAAATCTTCCCCCTTATTAGAAACGCAGAAAGCTCAATAGCTGGAAATGCAGCCACTCACAAACACTCTATCAAACCATTGCCTTATTGATCGGCCTCTCTCGTCTCATTCACCTGGGCTCAGATGGATGGACCTCAGAGTGTCAGTCAGTCCTGTGAGTCAGACGCCTCGCTATCTGCCTCCTTACAGTCGCTTCCTGCGGCGATGGCTCTGCTCAAATGTCAAAGTAAATGAGCTGGCCGGGCTGTGCTACCGTATGTGCTCATCAGCCCACTTTCTCCTCCTTGTTTGTTATATATCAACCACACATACATGCACACCTCCGCCCTCCCCTCCAAATCCCTCTCCCTCCACCCCCCGTGGCTCTCCGGGGCCCTGGGGGTCATTTGCTCGCTTATGGGTTTAATTAAAGGCCTGTTAATTATTTAGTCCGCTCCGGGGGGCGAGTCCATCTTTGGCCTTCAGTTTGATCAGTGGGTGACTTGTTGAGTGCAGACCAAGGCCTACAGCTAAACATCAGTTTCTCACTGAGCCTGTATTCTCCACAGACCAAGCACACACTGTAACAACGGCGTTTGGTTTGGAAACCCATTCATTGTTTGGTATTTTAAGCAGCGCTGCAACTAATGATTATTGGCATTATTGATCAATTTGTAGACTTTTTTTATTTAAATGTAGATTTTATAGGTTTACTGTAACAACCAAAGTAACAGTTGAGATCTGGAGACATGGCAACGTCGCTACCAAACAGTCGCGGAAGTATAGTAAATACAGCAGGTCTCTGTTAACTGTGATGGATGTTTAAAAAAGGGTTATAATTTGTCTTAATTTTCTCTTCCGAATACGTTTTCCTAACCTTGTTTTTGAAAACAACCTCTATGATTGTCTGCTCATGTTCCTTTCCCTGTTTTTTTTTTTTTTTATTGTGATAATTGTGTTCCCGGATTTCTGCAATTAATTTGGTGAGTGCAAAGGTATTATTACAGATACTCTAGGAATCATGGCCAAAACTACAAAAATAATAATATTCTGACTCCTTGAAATTAAGTTTATAAACTACTAATTTGAAAATATATTTAGAGAAAAGTAATTCCACCAGCCATGTTTTAAATAACGTTTTTAATGAACCTTTGTAGCAATTTGCAAAACGTTCATTGACAACGTGTTTAATTTGTTTTCATACAATATCTGCTCTTGCAATATAATATCTGCTCGTTGCAACTAGCAACAGCACTAAATGAAGGTTAATGAAAGATTGTGGCCTTGGTTGAATACTGAAAAAGTGAAGAATGAAAGACGAGACGAATTTACTTTATTAATATTTAACAGAATACACAATCTTTTCTTAACCTTAAACCAAATAACCACACGGAACACCGTCCCCAACAACCTCCCGACGTACAGTTAAAAATGGAGCACTTCCTGTAGAAAAAAAACATTACTAGGGAACATAATCCAGGCAGCAATTCTGTTCCCCTACAAAACAGAATTTGTAAGCAAATTAATAGCATATAAATGTAATTTATAGGACACAGGATGGAACCTGGGGGTTGGATAAAGCCTGTCTGATTGCCTAACTGCTCATGTTTCTTACCCTGTTGGACCTATTTTTAGCCAAGTTGTCATTCCCAGTAGTTAATTGAGTACAATTGTAGTATTACTGATAGGAACAGTGGCCACAGAGACCAAAAACAGAGCTAAAAGGAGAGTCGATATTGGACTTACATTAGCCAGTTGGCCAAAAAGTCACAACTCCAAATGAATGATAATGTTCCTCTGTTACGTATCAAACAGAGAAAAGATACAAGTCCTCACTTTTGAGCAGCTGGAGAAAGAGATGGTTAATGTTTTTGCTTCATAAATGACTTAAACAGTGAATCCATTATCAACATTTTTGTCGATTAAAGCCATTTCAAACCAAGCATGGATTTTCTGGGTTTCCTATGAATGCTTGTACACACCTGCAGAATATTCAGATGGACCTCGATTTCTGTGGATTTTCGCCTGTGGAAATATATGTTTGACCAATGCAATGGGCGTTTGCTTTCGGGGTAACGAACTGTCGGACAAAAGGGCTTTTTTCTGTTCAATGGGACATTTTTCAGACTGTTGGTGTTTTGGAATAACGAAGCGCCGTCCCCTTCTCAACACCCAATAATGTACGAGAAACACTACTACATCAACGACCAAATAAAGGACAATATATGGCTTGAGATCACCCAGCAGCTGGGATACGATGGGAATGTAGTTGATATGCACTTGCTGATATTATATGTTGGTTACGGAACGGGGCTAGCCACAACAGCTAGCATTAGCCTCGCACTTGGGGTCCGATTAGTTTATGTATTGTGTAGTTAACGTTAGACCCTTAGACATTCTCTGTCTGGATAGGTTTTTGTTGATTGGAGTGGACACGGCACTATTTAGAAGGAAACTCATTAGGCCTCATTGGCGAAAATGGAATACGGCAATAATAATAATTCACACCAGACCCGGTGTGCATAGTTGTCAAAATCTACATTTGAATTTTCCGCAATTAACCGCATTTTTGCATACTGTAGCACTGGTGTGAAACAGCTGTCAATTATCTAATTGATTAATTAAGTGATTGTGTCAGCACAAGTGTTAAGTTTGAGTAGTTAAGTTAGGACTTGTCTCACTCTCTGCTGTTTATAATTATACTTTCTCTCTCTTTGTCTCTGTCTAATCAGTATGCTCTGTGCCTTGTAACAACTCAACAATGCTTGCACACTTAACAGTAATAGTTAGACCTGCTCATGCAGGACTAAAGCAGTGAGTGTGGGTGAAGCGTCTGAACTGTACCTCACCAGGCTGTGAAGTGTTTTGATTGCTGCTGTCCCGGTCTTCCCATCCCCTGACCGGCTTCTCACCTCCACCCCCGGGGGGGATAATCACACTAATACCTGTAAGCGGCGCTCTGCCTTGATGCCAGCCTGGGAGGAGGCGGCGGGGGCACCGGGCCTTTTAAACCAATTTAAAGCCTGCGGTGATTTGTGTTGGACAGAAATCACTCTGGCACTGCCACTTCAACAACCCCCCCACCACCACCACCACCTCCACGTACACACGCAAACTGTTCCTCCTCTATCCCACAATCCTTAGGGGACTCAAAGAGGCATTGATTGGTTGAGCTGTTCGCCCCTCAGACAGATCGATAATCACTGTGTTCTCCCGGTGCTGTGCTGGAGGGGTGAGGCTGGGTAGACGCTCATTTGCCAGTTCCCATGGGAACTGCTCCGAGTCCCACCAGATATGGCGCTTTGAAGACCTCCTTGATTTTTTTGTTCTCAAAGTTTCTGTTTTTGGAAGTTTTACTAAATCAACCTTTGAGGACAGTTAATATTGTGTCAAACGATAAACGCTTTAATTGGCAGTAAAATTGGAAAAAAAATGGGTGTCCGTGTTAAAGGCTATCTTGATTGTTATTGGTTCTTTTTCTTAAGACAGATGATAGCCCTGCGTGAGTGTGTGTGTGTGTATGGTACGGTAAAATAATGAATTTCTCTTGATTAAAAATTCTCTCAGAGAGCGGGTGCTGAAACCCTATTGATTTCCATTAAAAGTAATCAAACTTTTCATGCTACTAGATGGGTGTGGGAATCTTTTTTTTTTTTTCTCCATGAAAAACTATTTGACTCCTGCTTTTAAAATGACCACCAATCTACACAGAAGAGTTTGAATCATCCCATTCATCAATCAGCTCTCCCGTGCCTCGCTCCGATATCAGCTGTTAATAGTCCTGAACCTTGAACTCGGAAAGTATTGGCAGGGTATCGCTGTAGCCGTGAAAAGCTTGGAAAGTTTAGGGCTGTATCTTCTGATTCATCAATCTCTAAACCAATAGCTCGGAGTTGTCTCGGGCATGAATCTCCCCTCAGTACCAGCCCTGAATCGTTTGAACCATCAATTTCCCCTCTATTAGACTCGTGCTGTCTGCTCCATGGCCATGTCTTCTCGTTGGAGTTATGGGTGGAGTGGAGATGGGGGGGAGGACTGTCGGCGGATGATAGAGACATGCGGGGGAGGAGCGTGGGCAGAGGTTAGAGCAGGCAGAGATATGCTTGGTATTTAGGCAGAGATACATGAGGAATGGCTGTATCTGTCACTTCCTGCCCTCCTGTCTCCACCCGGTGGTCCCCGCCGCTCCGTCCACTCATGCCGGTGGCTCATAAAGAGTGCCGCGCAGCCCTATGTTCAGGTCGTAAAACCGAATTAAAATATTAAATCTGTCAGAGCCTGTCCTCGTAAATAAAGCCATATATTACTCCTCCATCTATAAAAGTGAAAAAGGGTCGAGGCGTTTTACGAGGGGGAGAGGAGCAGGCCTATTTCGGGTCTGATCACAAAAAGCCACCTCATCACTGCCTCCACCTGTGGACTGAGCTAATTATTCACCTTGCAGAGTGATGGAGAATAAGGAGGGATCGATGGAGCGTACAAGGCTGGGCTGCAGATAGAAAGACTCAGAGACTATTTTATATCTGTATCAGTGACTTAGAGGTGTAGGAAAAAATGGTCATAAAATCTGAAATATTTGCATGTCTGCAGCACATTTTTCACAAGTAATAACCCCCATTTATGTGAAGAAATATCCACTTTGCTCGTGTCTGTCCTGACTGATATAACAACTCATAGCCAGTTCACGGAAGGTTTCACATTTGCTCTACAAGGTGTCAGGTCGTTCTAAAAAAGAAACTAATCATGCTGTACAGACAGTGATGAAATTAACCTTCCAGGCACTGACAACACTTATTTTATTAGAATGAATGCATAAATAGAAGTAAAGAAAATTAACTTGAAAGTTAACTCAAACAATTATTGACGAAAAACATGTGTCATTAGTATTCCACTGTTGATATGAAACGTATCTTTGGTTCGGTAATATCAAGAGTCAACGTATCTGTGGTTTGCAGAAACGTACAATGCCAGCATTTAATTTTGGCGACTGGGTTGGCGTATTCCTAAATACATTTAATGTAATCACATTATCACAAATAATCACAAACCGGGGGTACGGGGGGGAGCTGGATCGGTGACCCATCGCTCATTTTTGCGACGGTGCCAGTAGTCGGTTAATCCGGCCCTGCTTTGTTGTATAAGAAAGGCAACAGATAGTGGTGTGTCAGCTACCAGACACATTGAAATAACCCAGCCACATAACTAAACTCTACCAGGCATTGTTGACAACAACAATTTCTACCAGGCAGTTAGCATTAAAATTGTAGTACGTGCTGGTTTATTAACATCCCCGCTAGAGGGCTCTACTGCGCCGCAGTGATTCCTGTCCACAGTCGACCTGCCTCCCTCGGCGGTCCGCTCCAGTGGTCCCTGAGATCAGAGCCATTAGCATTAGCAAGTGGTAGGGATGTTGGGACGGACATCCACCTGCTAGCGGGCAGCTGCTTCTGCCCGCTCAGCTAATTGGCTGGCAGGTGGCCGGGACAACACAAGTGTCTCTCAGCCAGGAAGAAGAAGAGCGAGGACATCAAATCTCCCGGCATCCTGGACCAAAGATGAAAAGGCTTCTGCTGAATGAAAACAAGTCATGCACACACACACACACACATGCACACACGCACACACATGCATACTTACTACTTCCAATTATAAACAAGCTATAACACACATACATACACTCACACTTCTTTTGCAGCATTTGCAACACACACAAACCCAAAATAAGCACACGTGTGCACTCTGTCTATTTTATTTAGTCTAATACACACAGACACATACACACACACACACACAAACGGACACACAGTCTTTGAGCTTTGCAGAATAACCTTGGCACCAGCATGGTGCCTGCTTCGCCAGTCTGGTAGATAGATGGTCCTCGACGCAGGCTGGCACAGGCTTTTCATTATGTTCACTACCAATCCATAGGAACTGAGTCTTGGATTTCTTCCCTTCTTTTTCTTTCTCATTTGCTTCTGGCTTCCAGCTTACTCCACTGTATTGTACATGTACTGCTCTTTTTCTGCATTGTCAGTGACCATCCTCTTCCTTTATCTATTATCTTTTAGTCGCAGTTTTGTTTTCTCCTCTCCTCTCCTTTCCTCTCCTCTCCTCTCCTCTCCTCTCCTTAGCTCTCCTCTCCTCTCCTCTCCCGGCTTAATTAGGATGTGGGGGAGCTGGTTGTCGGTTGAGTAAGCTCAGTATCAGATGATTAATTGCTGGAGGGGGGTACAGCAGCCCAGGGGCAGCATGGCCGGGGGAACACAAGGTTACAGGATGGTATAACCCCCCCATCCATTCTCCATCCTCCTCCTTCTCTTCCCTCTTTTTCTGTCTCCTTCAGCAACTTTCTCTCTTCCTCTTTTCCCCTTCTCTTCATCTCTGTCTCATTTACCCTCTCACTCTCCCGTCTCTCCTTGTTGATCTGTTGTAAAGCAAATTCCCCCACGTTTCCTTGTCTGACCTACGCGTGTTGCCGGCGAGCGCCGGCCGGCGCCGCCTCTGAGCGGGAACATCGCTGCACATATGTGTGCCGTTAATTAAGATAAAAGGCCGAAGGCAGACGAACGGCAAACCAGCTGTTCATCACTGCAATGATCATTAGCTCCATGTATTCATTAACAAGCCTGATTTTATGCGTTTCAAGTGGTCAAAATGTTCAGACTCACACCGTCTCCCGCTGTGATCTGCAGTAATTCTCGCCTGCAGTCTGTATATGGTGGTCAGTAGTCGGCTGACCTTGGCTGCCAGCAGGTTGAGAGTGTCAGACTGTGGCTATGATTAGTTTGCAGATAGTGGACCTTGTCTTCGGGCGGCCAGAGGGCAGAAAATCTATTATGTGATTGGTTGGTTGGCACAGTGCTGTGTAGCAGCAGCATCAAGCGGGAGCTAAGTCTAGACTCTAAATTTAGATTAATGGAAGGCTAGCTGGCTAAGTTTGTAATTAATAGTAGTGACCTGCCGGGCTACACGTATTACTAAAGCCTGAACAGAGCTGGCCACCTCCCTGACCCACACACACCTCACACACTTTGTCACAGGGAATGGAGACCTCATCTATTTTCTCCGAGTCCCTTTTTATTTATGGCTTGTTTTGACTTCACTGCTTCTCGCAAAATGTTGTTCGGCAGGCGGTGTGCGTTTGGTTTATTGTGCAGAGTCACAGATTTTCTGTAGCGTTTCAGACTGTGCCTGTGAAGGGACGCCTGCCCACCTTGAACAAAGCACATTCAACGGGACAAAATGCTGCTTCAGCTCTTTGCGCCGGGACTCATCTCCGACCATTTTGTTCGTATCTGAGAGCATTTTTTCCATCGCCATTCTCTGACCACGACTGTATTTTCAGCTGCAGTGACCCTTTTTTTCTCATTCTCTCCGTCCATTTCTCAGTATTTTCACTTTCCCTCCCTCCCCTGCCTGATGCCGACTCTCTCTCCCTCCATCATATCGAGCTGTCCGTCAGTGTGGGGCCTCGTGTCTCTTGGTCTTTGATGGATGGGGAACACGTAGGAGGAGCAGCCGTCCTTAATGGACACGGCGGATTGAAACGCTGGGGAAGTAAATGTTAAGGGCCTCATAAAACATCCACTTCCCCGCCCTCGTCCTATGCAGCCCTCCCCCACATCACCCACACACCTCCCTCCCACAATCTCCCTCCTTAAATCTCCACCTACACACCACCGCTGACTTATCAGCCGCCTGCAAGTGTCTCTGTTTGTGTCTGTCTTAACGCTCAGATATCTGTATGTAGAGATGTGTAGGTATTTGTGTGGACATGAGCATCAAATCCGCCCCTCTGTGTCCCTCCTGTGGCGTGATAGTGGTGATGGATGGAGCCAGAGGAGAAAGGACCTCCTTCCGCCTCAATCAGACGTCTGTGAGCGCCGTAGATCAGTTTGTGCGGCAGTTTCCAGCAGTGATATGTCACCGCGTGTATATACAGTGACCGTGGCGGCCCTTTGCCCCTGACCCCCGTCAGCTCCTACTGGGTTGTTGAGATGTAGGAGGGGGATTAAGAAGACACTGGTAAAGTTGATTTATTCCCTCACGCCGCAGGCACAGACAAAGGAACCGTGTTAAAGAGCCTCCATCAATAAGCCGGCGCTCTGGCTACCATGTTTGCAAGAGGCGGTGAGGTCAGCTCTTAAAGTTATGGCTGCAGGGTGATAGCTGTACTGTCGAATAACTCAATTCCTCTCCAAGGTGGAGGGGTCAAGAGGAGTCAAGGACAGTGGCGAGGCGGGAGGTGGGTGGAAAGTGAATTTAGCAGTGAGAGGGGAGACTCGCTGTTTCATCTGGAGCATTGACCCTGGTCATAATTCCAATTGCCTGACTTGTTTGATGCAGAAAGAAATCCCTCAGCGTGAAAGGAATTGCCTTCCCCCAGCAGCACCATAGCCTGTGTTATGTGGAGGAGGGGTTCTGACCGTGATTTAGATCTTCAAAAAACGGATCCAGAATTTAAAATCTCACCGTAGAAACTATTTGAGGCCGTTTTATATGTATGTCTGAGAAGACAACCTGAAGCCAATACGAGGGCTCTGCAGATTCAGCCATTAATCATCATAATGCAGGAGGCATCCAGCGATGAATTAGAATCCCCTGGCCCATGCAACCTCAATAATCCAATTATTTAAAAGCCAAAATAGAAGTTATAGTTGTATGGTAAAATCTTTAAGGTGAAGGTCGACACATTACAGCATAGTAAGGCAAATGGCATCAGCTCCCTGGCGAGCTGTTGTTCCCCTGTGGCGGTATTTCATAGCTGACGTCAAGACGTGTACAGCTTGTTGAGGTCATGTTTTGAAGCTCAGGAGGGGGCAGCGAATGAAGTCATGTTTGGCCGGACCACCTTTTAGCTTCCCGAGACAGTCAGAGGATTTTAGCACCAATGTGCTGATTTGGGTTAGTAATCCTGTCTTACAGTAAGATGGGGTCTGAGAAGGTACAGGCAGCAACGCTGACGTTATTCTGCAGGTAATGAGCAGGAAAATATTTGCTGAATAGAGATATCTATCATTGAAATGAGCAGAGTGTCAGCACATTATACAGAACACTCTTTGAGAACAGGGACAATGGCAAAACTACCTCAGCTGTAAATACTTAAAATAATACTGTAGGTGTTCAGGTGGAGAATACTGCAGTACATGCATGTTGAGGTACTGAGTACTGTATAGTATGTCTGTACACATTCTGCTGCAGTAGCTTTGTTATCTTTTAGTTCATTATTTACTCTCTATAGCTGAATTATTTTTTTTATTTTTTTAGGTGATAATTAGCAAGTGACATATTTTAAATTTCTTTGGAATTACTGCCAAATTACACCAATATTTACCTCAAAATTGATCGAAAATTACTTTGTTTGGCTGTCTTGACTTGGGACTTGACTCTGGACTTTTATTATTATTATTTTATATCTATTATAAACATTATTAGATTATTATATTCCAGTATTTCCCAATAAGCAGTAATAAATAGCTGGTAATTTATTTAATACATTTCCAGGAAAAGAATACAAAGTTTATGCTAAAAATATGCTTTATTTCCATGTCTGCTGATAAATAGATAATAATTAGCAAATAACTTCTTCTAAATTTATTTTAAAAAACTCCCTGAATCATTACATTAGCTACCAGGTTACATTTGTGTAGACAATAAGTCACACAATGGTGAGATTTGTCCCTGATCTGAAGTTTTTCCACCTCCTATGAAGAGCAGCGCACAGCCGCTTCTCAAGCGTAAGGGCTCTATTTTGACGATTATATGCTATTTTAGCACATCATTATTAAATCATTTTTATAATAAAGCAATTTTTGATAGATTTTGAGGTAAATATTGGGGTAATTTGGCAGTAATTACAAAGAAATTTAAAATACGTTACTTGCTAATTATCACCTAATTACTATGAAATTTGCGGACCTGTGTTACTGTACTTTTTACTCCACTTCCTCGACTTTATCTAGTTGTTACTTTGCAGTTCATGACTTAAAATGCGAAATATTCTAACACTGAACAACTGAATTGAGTGCTGTTCATCTCCCATGTCAGACCAAAAGTAAACGTTGACTTGTTACGTAACGTTGTTATCAGGCACCAACCTCCGGGTCTGAAAAGTGAAGCCAATGCAGAAGTGCTTTAAACTTGCATCCTTTATAACAGTCAGCAGGGGGCGATTCTGGTTGCAAAAAATGTCTGATGTTTCACTCCTCACATCAGCATTATTTACTGTATGGTCGATGTTTTCAGTGGAAAAACTGACTGTTTTCTACCTATTCAACACCAAATGGCAGATGGATAGAGATAACGATTATCTGGTGAACATAGTGAAGCATTTAGCAGCTAAAGAGCCAGATATTTTCCTTAGGAGAAAAAAGAGAAATGAATATTGGACTTACACACATATGACTCCAAATGAATGCTACTGTTTTCCTATGTGTGCTGGTAGTGTACAAGTAAACCACCGTTTGCTAATGTTGCTAATGTTATCAACTTAAGATGATAATATGTCAGTGTCGTGTTTACAGCATGTTGCACTGGTCCTAAGTGAGCAAACAGTCTATTAAAGCAGGTTTAAAGGAACCGTGTGTAATATTTAAGCAGATCTATTGTCATAAATGTAATATAATGTTAATAAGTATTTTTTCTTTAATGTATAATCACCTGAAAATAAGAATCGTTGTGGTTTCGTGACCATAAAATGAACCGTTTATATCTACATAGGGAGCGGGTTCTTTCACGGAGCCGGCCGCCATGTTTCTACAGTAGCCCAGAACGGACAAACCAAACACTGGCTCTAGAGAGAGCCATTTGTATCAGTTGGTTGCAATCTGCAACCTCACCGCTAGATGCTGCCAGATCCTACACACTGCACCTTTAAGTCAAATTTTGAACTCTTACTTGTCACATTTTGATTTTCCTGCTTTGACTTAAGCAATGGATCTAAATACTTCTCCAACCACTATCTTTAGATCATTCCCACTGGAGGAACTGCAAAGGTGCCGTTAAGTTGTTGCCCTCTTTTTGGCCGACATTTTAGACATCCCAACACTATATGTGAAATAATTAATCAACACCAGGCTGTGATCCTCTTGTAATTTGCTAAAATGTCAGAGTGAGACTTGCTGAATGACCGTCCATTGTCATTGAGAGGTCACATTAAAGTCTAGTTTTCCAATTACCTTCCTGCAATGAACCTGCTCTCCGTCGTAGCTTTCTCTTTTTACTGAGTTGTAAACGGTAGAGCCCGGCCACCGATTTCACTTCAATCAGAGCAATAAAAGAAGGTGTTTGCAGCAAGAAGTTTATTCAGACCTTTTACAGAGGGGCCGTGGCTGGACTTTTCATTTCATATGAAGACGCTCTGATAGCATTTGTTGCCACGTCTTTGGAGGAAAAACTCCTGAGGTGAACCAACTGTTTGTCCATCAAATGCATTTTAGTGTTATACGAGGGGAGCTTTGCTTTTGCAGCATTCAATCGTGTGCCATTTGCAGCGAGTGCCTGTAGGGGGATATGCTGCTGTTAGGTGGTGTTCAGCTGCCTGCGGCTGGTTTTTGGAGATCCTCTGGGCCCAGCAGGACACGGCCCTCAGACATGTTTCAGCCTTTTTGTGAAAAATTCAACCGTTCACTAAGAAGAGAGAAGGAGCAAAATAAAGCTTCCCACTTGAGAGCTCCCTGTTCCCCAAAATAAGCAGCAAAGTGTTGAAATATGACGAGGAAGAGGAGGCAAATGAAGACTGATTGAGGTGTTGTGTGAATGTCTGTAGCTGAGTCTGCACATCGTTGGGTTTGTGATGAACTCATGCAGGAGCGCCGATAACGATGTGAGTCCAACACGCTCCCATGTGTGTGTGTGTGTGTGTTTGTGGAGGGGGTTAGTTCCCTGTGAACAGCCCCAAAGATAATGAGAAGCATCAGGGCCCCCAACTCTGCCTTTGACTTATCTAGCAACAACCCTGCAGTACTACAGTAAGGACTGAACTGTCAGCAGAAAACAAACCTGCAGAAATGTGTGTGTTTGCGTGTGTGTTGAGGCTACTCGGTAACTTAGGGGCAATAGAGGGAGCTTGAGGGATATGGAGCGTTGCCAGGAGGGAAGCACTGAGGATGTGTTGGGGAAAGATAGAAGCAAACCCAGGGCCAAAAAATCCATCAGGCTGCAGTTTTTGAAGGACAGTTTCCCAGTGAGAGTCTCATCCTGTCGGCCCCTTTGGGTCTGGCCTCAGCGGGTAGAGAGCTCCTCCTCCGGAGATCACGCCGCCTCTGGTTGAAGGTTGTAAAGGAGGAAAAAATGGACAGGAGGCGAGAACAAGCTGGCGAGAGACAGTGATGGAGAGGTGGAGAGCTAACCTTTACCAGCTCTTGTTTTATGTCTCCCTCTCTCTCCTTTCTCACGTTTATCACCTGATATGAGCCCTTAGCTGAGCACTCTTTCTCTCCTCTGAAACGTTTGGCATAAACACTTCTCAGTTACATGAAAAGAGGAGAAACTGTAACATTTCACACCTCCCGCGCTCCCTCCCGGTTCACTCACACACACACACACACACAGATGCCGACACACTCCTCGCCAAATGCGTGTGCGCGCCACGCATCCACACCTGATCGTCTTCTAAGGGAGTGAATAATTACTTTGCCAAAGGGCACAACTGTGATCCCTGGCTGGTATTTAAAGCCTTGTCACTGAATTTAAATTACCCCTCCTCTCCATCGCTTCCTTTAGTTAAGTGGAAATGTCCTCTTTTTCTGGCTAATACAGAGATCACAGCCCTAATGTCTTCATCATGGCCTCCAGCTAATGCTGCCACATTGCATGACACAGACGCCCAGCGTGAATTTCCACATTGGCGTCGACGTGTGAAGCTATCTGCCGTCACCGATCCAAACTACGCTTTTCCTGCTATTGTGTTACAAAATGCAGCAAAGTCTTGTTCTCTGTGCGTAAGAATGATTTATAGATAAAACCTTTTGTTCAAGCGGAGGTAGGGAGCGTTGCCTGGATGGAGGTGTGTGTGAAATTCAGCCCCTCTAATTAGTTTATTCAGTTATTCTTTCCTCTTCCCACCATGTTGTAACCCTAGGCCATCTGTGCTTTCTTTTGCAACAAGCTCTCACTGCCTCCACCGCCCTCCCGCTGCTTCCTCAACCCCTTCGCTTCACTATAATTTCCCAGCCTCTCTCACGGACCTCCGTCGAGCATGTGCCCTGCGTCGTGTGTCCAGTCTGTCTGGAAATACAATGATAGGGGGGCTGCATCATGAAAGGAGGTGCGGGGGTTTGAGAGGCTGATCCTGTATTTGTCCTTGTCTGATGTAACTCGTCTCCCATGATGCTCCGTGGCTGAGTCTGGGCCCACCTGCTTGTCCGCTCTCCTCCGCGCTCCATGATTGGCGTGGCGGGGCAGAGAGACTATTAGGATGCTGAAGCATGAAACCACTTAAGGTGTATGTGGGTGTGTTTCTGAGTGTGCGTGTGTGTGTGTGTGTGTCTGTGGGGGCAGCGAGCGCATGTGTACATTTGCTTTTACACATTTGTGCCCGTAGTAGGAGCGTGACCATGACCACCCCGATGCACGATCCAGAATATCAAAGAACATCAAGTGTATTTGAATTCAGCAAGAGTGCAGCGAGGTACGGCGGGATAATAAATTGCATCTGGATGGAGAAGGTATCCAGGTTACAAAAGCCCTAATCAGGTTTTATAAGATCTGTGTGCAGCATGATGTGGAAATTACAGAGGCTTTTAATAGTGAACCAGGTTTGTGCTACACAATATATATACATATATATATATTTAAGTTGGTCTTTATTTTTTATTAAACATGTACATCTCATGTATTCATATATGCCCAGAATTTCATTCTTCTCCGGGTGAAAAAAGCCCATTTACACTATAATGAGACACCAAAAGCCTCTGAAACCCCAGACTAATGAAATTTTCAGATGCAGGCTGACCCAACACACCTATTTAATAAAAAAAACGAGATTTGGGGGATATATTAGTCATTTAAATGAAGAAATAATTTCCAAAAAAGATTAAAAAACAGAATTATGCGAAGGAGATTATCCTTATTGCAGGCTGACAGAGAAACCTGTATCATATTAGTTACAGACGCCTGATGAAATCAGGTTTTTAATAAGACCTGGGTATCACTCCGGTTCTGTATATCATCAAAACTGGTACACCAGCCTAATCCTCGCCCATGATTTCAAAGTGTGAAGAAATGAGAGCGCTGCGGTTGAGCTTCGACTTTGTCAACAGCGTTAGCGCGGGGATGATGCTGCAGAGTGCAATATCTACCGTCGGAGCAATATTACACTTTGTGGTGTAACATGTCATGGAGGAAAATGACGCATAATTATCATTCTG
This sequence comes from Sebastiscus tertius, assembly GCA_916701665.1. Taxonomy (NCBI): domain Eukaryota; kingdom Metazoa; phylum Chordata; class Actinopteri; order Perciformes; family Sebastidae; genus Sebastiscus; species Sebastiscus tertius. Next base: position 29,183 of record CAKAOH010038966.1, read on the forward strand.
CAGGATAAAATTGCAAACCTGATAGCCCTGTTGTTCAAAACAAGGAGTCGGCGCCGTCCCCTCTGTCTTCTCTCACTCTCCTTGTTACAGATTTAGTCTAGTTTTCCCAGACACACGTTTTCATACCTCAAGGTTATTTTTCTGAATGTCTATTTATCATTTTAAGCTTTGCACGCCTTCTCCCGCCTCCTCACGCCATGACTAGTTATTTTCTCAATTGACTATCGTCCAGCTTCCCATTACTCATGCTGAAATGCCCTTTCCTCTCGGAGAAGCTCACACTCTTGGATTGTTTTCTCTCCGCGGACAACCAAAAGCCTCTGTGCTTCTTGTAAAGCCTTATGTCCATTATCAATGATTGTTTCCACCCTCTGTGTCCGCCGTGGACATGTTGCAGTGTGTGTGTATGTGTGTGTGTGTCCATGTGCGTCTTTGACCCAGTACGCCGCTCTCGCAGATTTCACATTAACCTCAATCCTGCTTTCTTCCAAATTAGATTTCTATTCTTCTGTCTCCATGTTGACTTATTTGCTTCCCTTTCATCATCTCCGGCAAGGTTATCCCGAGGCAAGCAGCACTTTTATGGGAACAAGGGGGCGTAGGGGAGGGGCGGAGGGCCCGGCTTTGCCGCCAGCCATGCCTTAATCGATCTTGTTTAAAGGGATGTTGTGAGCTGAATGTTTGAACCCACGTTAACAGTTCTCTGGGATTTAATTAAGAAGTAGAATGAATTTAATGTCAATTACGTCTTAAAATGAGCGGGGAGTGTGAAGACGCACAACAAAGAAACCAAGAAGTGGGGTTGGCGGGGAGGAGGGGGGAGGAAGAGGAGGCTAATTAGGGGATGGAGTTGTGTTCATGCATCATTCCAGTTGAAACATTTCCTTCCTCTCCCTCTCAACCCCATTTTCCTCTCTGCTCCTTTTTCCTCTCTCTGCATGTATATCTGCAAGAGCCCTCAGCGAACAAAAAGAAAAAAAAAACTTGTCACATCTTTTCTTTGCCGCTGGCACCGGCACACAGTATGGGTATATGCAAATATGAGAAAATAGAGACTTCAGCATTGTTGACACACACTCTTCCTACACATGAAGCAGAACTAGATATAAGACTGGAGTCTCTCTCTATACAACTGAAGTGGTTTAAGTACTTCTTTGTACTTTATTGATTTTTTAGAATGTTGAAAACCACAGTAAATGCCATCATATCATCCATACAGTATATCATCCACATGACATAGAGGAACAAAACCATGAGGAACAAAAAAGATAAAACAGACGACCTCCACTGCATGACCCACATTTAAATACAACTTTATTCAGATCTGAGGACTTTTAGCTTTTATATATATATGTATATTTATGTTTTTGACAGTACTATTCTTTGCTGAGGGGACCGGTGTTGTCTCGCAGTCTCTAAGGCCAAATATCCACATGTCTGTTGGCATTAGATGGGTAAGGCTGCTGCCGTGACAACGCTGAGCATCCCACAGCAACATGACTGTCTCTTAAACTTAGTCCAGCAGCCTTTCTTTGAGAGAGGCGGAGAGGGTGGAGTCTCAGTGAGAGTATTGCTGTAAATCTGAGAGGATCGGTGCGGAGCAGAGTGAGGGGCTTCCTCTCCAACATGTAGCCCAAGATGTGTCCTTGTTTTCTTCTACATGAGTTCAGTGCTGTGGTCTCGTGTCGCTGTCGATTCCAACATGTGTGAGCATCCTGCTTCTCTCCGGACGCCCTGCGGGAGGCGAGGAGAGGAGTATTTGAGGTTACTGAGGCGTATCTATGTCGGGCACTCCGTTGGCATGCTCTCGAGGAGATTTCATGTCCTCCCAATCCAGGGGGCTTATGTAAGATGCTTTGAACAGGAAAGAGGAAAATACCTAAACCAGCACATCTTAAGATTGTGTGTGCACACGCATTTGTTTGATGGGATATAGATATAGAGAGAAATAGATAGATAGAGGGGAGTTCTCGCGGCTGATGTTCAGTTGGCTCGGCATTAAGCTCACGGAGATTAGACAGCTCAGCCCAGCGCTGTGCGCAGGAGGGCGGGCGGGGCAGCAGTGAGGAACTACCCTCAGCAGGGTTCAACGCCAGGGTAAGGGAGGTAGAGAGGGTTAGGCCAGTCAGCCGGGTCACACACAGGGAGAGGGCGACAGCGTGAGGACGGCGGGTAACATGCATGGAAGGGAAAGGGGCAGAGAGAGCTTCAGGACGGGGAAATGAATGAACAGAGCAGGAGGCAGTGGTTCATTCATGCTGGTTGCATTTTACAAGCGTTGTATCATATCCAGCAGACAGGGCCTACATCTATATTGCATGTTCCACTGGGACTCCTTATGTATGCTTTCAAATAAATACTGCATCACTGTGAAATCAGAATCTGTGCTTACAAGCTTTCTCATAGTTTACACTCTGATTGATGGTAGCCTCTTTAGGAAAATCCCCTCTGTGAGACACTTACAGATACGTGCGTTGTCAACGTATATCAGTGCATCTGTGAGATATCTGTTTCGATTAAACAAGCCCACGCAAGAGGAGACAGGTTTGCCAGATGAGCAGCCTTTATCATGGCTGCAGGTGTCTGTCCCCCTGCAGACTTGCTGCCATTTGCTCCGGGCCACAAGTTGATTAGGTCGCCACATGGCGAGGAGCTACCCCCCTCTTTAAGAGTGAATTAAAAAGCAGATTTACAGGTCTTTGTTACTATCTTTAGCCCTGCGACTGTGTTTTGCCTCCTCAATCTCACACAGAGCAGCCAAGGCGATGCAATTACGTCTGGCCTTATGCTACCCCCCACAGGACGACGGCTTCACGGTGACCGCTCACCGCTCCAGCCAAGCGTGCACGTACACACATCTCGGCTTAATCCCTGACATCACAGCGCATTAGCATCAAACCGGCTACCTGATCTCTCCGTTTAATGACTCTTCACACCTGTCTTGTGCCTGTTCACCAAAAAAAAAAGTCACCGTGCCATCTCGCCAACAAAATGTCAGGCTGCCTAATTCATAGCTCCATTGTGCACTTCTCTCGACTGGTATTGTTTGTGAGCGCAACATGAGCCGGGCCAGCCAGTGGCCATTTATCTTAATGAGAGCAGTTAACTCTGGGCTGAGCTTTGGCTGCCGGCTCCACGCACAAACTATCCCCGCGAACGTCCTCTTATCCTCCTACCCGCCGACTTGATTTTTAGGAATACATCTCGCCCTCTCGTTGAAACCTTAATTAGGTTCTAAAGGAGATTAAATTATATGTAATTATTATGATAATATTTTCATTTATTCAAGATAACGGGCCGACTTTAGAGAACACAGTATTTGTCGGGGAGAGAGCAATCTGCCTCACACAGTCAAAGTTATCAAGGCGTGAAATCAGGAATCCTGACGGCAACAAAATGTAATCTTTTTCATACAGAGGGGACAATAGAAGGAGCTGCATACTCTAAGTCTCCTCCTCCACTTTAATTAAAACAGCTCAGTGAATCTCTCCCTCCCTCACTCCCCCACTGCTCTCTCTCACTCTTAAGTGTGTATCTCTATGCAGAATCTAGTTATTTCCCTCGCACTGAACTCGTCTTAAGCCCTGGCCCAGAATCTTTGTTGAGCAATTGCTTTTTCTTGCAAATTTTATTATTTTTCTCTCTCCCTCTTTTCCCTCTTTTATTGAAATGGAGGTGACATAACCGAGAGATGTATTGTGATTAAACTTGGCAGACTGTAAACTACACATTGACATGATGATGGTGGGATGCTTACTATACTTGCCAACCTTGCCAAAATAGGGAGGATTTCAAAACCTTTTTTTGGGTCCTCCCTCAGATACAAATTGAGTTTCAGGAGCTTTATTTCCTGCATTCTGGCGATTTTTCAGAATTAAATGAACAAAATAACAAGTACACTGCAACAGCATTTTTATGTTAAAGCTGCAGTGGGTAGAAATGGAGCAAATATGATTAAAGAAAAGTTATTTTTATTAAACGGTCACTATATCTTGACAGTAATGCATGAGGCAGGTGATCTGATAAATGCATCTGTAATATTTCACAAACCGGAGGAAAACAACTGGTCAGAGCTGATCTAGAGTCTGCTGTTCAGCTTCCATCTATGAAAGCCACAAGTCAATCACTCGCAAACTCCGACAAAATGGTCAAACTAGGCAGCGCTGATCAAATATGAATCAATATTCTGTTACTGTAATGCCTATTTCTCGCCTCAAATGTTTTCAGAAACCTCTTGTAGTGTACTGTTTAGCTGTAAAATGAGAACGTTTGTGACCCAGCAGCCGTGTTGAGATCAAATTGAGGAACTACCAAGCACCGCCCACCAGCTGGAGCACAGCCAATAGGAACGCTCTCTCCCTGAAATGACCTGTGATTGGTCAGAGTCTCCTGTCACGGGCTAGATTTTTTAAAGTCTGAAAACAGAGCCATGAGGAGGTGCAGAAGTCTAGTTTTCTCTCAGAACACTTGAATTACAATATGCTGAAAGGTTAATATGGAATTTTTGCCCAATGATGCCAAAAAAATTGTTGCCAACTGCAGCTTTAAAAAGGCCTAATTTTAATTTTACTTTTAATTAAAGAGAACTGAATAATTCGCCCTCTGGTGTGAACTTGTGTGAATCTCTGGCATAAACAAATATTCATCCATTTTTATTCATTCATTATTTTTTTGCACCTGCTTGAGTATTTCTTTGTCGTAGTACTCTCCATCTCTCACTCACTGAAGGCCCTTTCAGACACAACGCGTCAACGGCACCACTGCGTTCTGAAACCCGTCATTTCATGGCTTGCGCCACGCCACGACGTCTTTTCGCTGCGTTGAGCAAAACTGTGAGCGCTGCACACTGGGATGTGCGGCAAGCGCAGCTCAAACCACGTTGTGTTGTGAGTAGCTCTCTTCCGCCGTGAAACAACATTTGGTGTAGCTCTATTGTTGTCACGCTGTACAGCGCCTGAAACAGGTTGCAATAAGGAAAAGGGGAAATGAAAATGTGGAAATTTGTCGTAAATCGGGAGAAATACGGGAGAATTGTGACCCCGGGAGGAAAAACGTGAGTCTCCTGGTAAAAACGGTAGGGTTGGCAAGTACGATGCATACATGTGAGGACAGTGAAGATGGGTAAGAGGAGGATGGACTAAAAGTTCACGTAAAAAAGATGCCCTTTAAAAAGACTTTGAGTGTAACCTAAATGATCCTGTGGTTGGTTACACTTTACATTCATTTGCTCTTTGTGTTCCCTCTGGTAAGTTTTTAATCATTTACAGAGTCAAACGCTGTACGCTGTTTGTAATAAAGTCTGAATTTGTATACAGCTCTCCAGTGAAGCGTATCACAGCATTTAAATGCTTTCGCTGAAAACGCTGCCTTGTGACTTTCCAAAAGAGCAATATAGTAAAGGGCGATTAAAAGGACATTCAGACAACATTCACAGAAATGACTTGATGGAAGAGAGAACTCGCTGGCGAGAAGTTGGCATTTAGAAACTGGATTGAGGTAAGAATGTGCGTGTTTGATTTTCACTACCAGTCCAGTTAATGAATGCTGCAGTTATTCCAAATGCCTCATTATCTGCATACTGTAGTTTTGCATATATGTTTTTACATCTTACAATAGTCAGGCTACAGAGAGGTTGTTTTTTTTTAAGGTGTCTTGCTGCCACAGTGGCCATAAGGACGATTCACAGCCCTGGTTTCCTCCTCATGTGTTGCAGTCACTCCTTTTCCTCTCCCCTCCCACCTCTCCTCCCCCCTACAAGTCTTCTAGCCCGAGGGCAGGTAGGGCATCTCGTTATGGTAGTTGTAGTCCGGGCAAACCTTCTGGACCAGACGGTAGTCCGTACTGTAGAAGGAAATGTAGATACAGATGACCTTGAAAGGCTTGGAGCAAATCCAGGACACGTGGCTCTGGATCTGCTCCTGGAAGCAGGTCTTGGACGGGTCGTAGTTGCACAGCGAGGTGCGCTTGCTGCGATCCACCTTCTCATAGTCCACGCGGCAGTTGAAGATCTTTGAGTCCTTGGGGTAGACCACGCTCTGGCGCTCCAGATCAAACTCCACCGCCTTGACGGGTGGCACCAGGCTGACCGAGATGTTGCCCTGGCCCGTGGAGTTGTGGCGGAAGTAGACGCTGAACGTGCCGTTCCCGTGGTCCACGATCTTGCCGGTGATGAGCAGGTTAAGCCTCACTGTCTTGATATTGGAATAGAAGTCTCCCCAACCAAACATCTTCTTGAACTTCCCGGTCTTGACGATGGGCCGGCGCTTGACCCTGGAGCTGGAGGCGTCGGGTTTGAGCAGGTCGCTCCCCAACATCTCCCAGAACTCCTGTTTAGAAAACTCCTGCTTGGAGAAAGGGACCGGGGAGCGGTAGGGCAGCTCCAGGGAGGTGGTGTTAGCCGCTCGGCTCTTACTGTGGAGCATCCAGCGGCTCAGGGGCGAGATGGGAGCCTGCCCGCTCAGGAGGCCCACCGTCTTGGAGGAGTCGTCTGAGGAGCTCTTGGGGCTGGAGGAGTCGTCTTCTTGACCCAGGGCCACCTGGAGAGAGGAGGAGGAGGAGGAGGAGGAGGCGGAGGCGGGGATCGAAGAAGAAAATAGAGAAAGAAAGTAGGCAGTTATCAGCGAGGTAGAAACGTGGACAGAAAACAAATTAAAGGCTTAATCGATACTTAATTTACCGTTCATACCTCTAGTGGTAGTAACCGTGACATTCTATCAATGTTATATATATAAATAAATGGTTGGAATTTTGCAGGTATTGCTATTATTACATTCTGTTGTTTACCCCGGCCGTGAGAGAAAATACTCCTTTATGTCTAGTTTTCGCAGAGCCAATGTAATTCCCTAAGCTCCCTAGTAATGGGCTCATATGCCTCCTTCGAGCTACTCGAGACCGGAGGGATCAAAGAACAGATCCAAAGAGAAAATCCACACCAAAACTGAATTCACATAAAGTGCGATACTCCTGTGGTCTTGGGCAGTTTAATCAATATTTGTGAGGGTGGACAATTTTCTACAAAGTCTATAATCCTGTAAAACAATAAAGCTCTGTCATTAAGAAATGCTTTCTAGAGTTGTGAGGTTGGGTGGTTGATTTATGCACTTATAAAGTGTCTGGCTGCACCGAAAGGAGCCGGATTCGTGCTAAAACACTTGTTTCTACGCTGCCAAAACATTATCCAAGGTGCTATATTAATGTTTCATCTCATTTTCACTCCAAACTAAGTCAGAAAAGGTCACTTGAAGATCATCTAATTGGAGAGAAATTGAAAAATGTTAAAGGAAGAAAGCCGTGTTTCCTGTTTTAAAGTGAGCTTTTTGCTTCTTAAGCACTGCCGTGCGTGTCTGAGAACAGGGGAAACTATTATTACCCTCGAAAGATTTGGTCGGAGGATCAAAGAGTTTGAGGAAGGGGAGCTGGGCGAGCGGGAGGAGGAGAATAAAGTGTAATGTCCAATTAAGACTTTTTTAATTAAAGAAAAGAATCTGTACCGGCACACACACAAAGCTGTCAGATGTTAACATCAACCGAGGGGAGGGGAGGAGCAGTGAGGAAGATAAGATAGTGCTGCTGTGCTCAGCAGTAGATTTGTGAAGAGTGTGTGAATGTTAGAGCAAAGTAATGGGTAATTATTCAACGGTAATGATCTATTAACAGGTAGCGTCTGTCTAGTGCGCCGTGGAAGTCACCAGCATTATTATGTCCTTTGGATATGGCGGCGGAGAACACACACACACACACACACACGTCGTTTGTGGATTTTGAGTTGTAAACGTGAACAATAAGTGATGCAAATGCGGGATAAGTTTGTGTATGTGCGCTCCACCCGGGGAGATTTTACAGTGATGCATAATGCATGCACTCCTGTCTGTGCTCTGATCCATCTACTGTCTTGACTGCCAGGGCTTCCTTATACAGGCTTAGTCAGGATTATTAAGTCTGACTCATTTTTTATTCCATTTTATGCAAGTTTTTTCAAGCTCGCTCACATTTGTTCACTTGCGCCGCAGTCAGTCAGCGATATTGATTTTCTGTCTCCCTAAAAACATGTATTTCCTTTCATAACAACGTGTATCGCATTTCAACTGGCTTGCGAGGATTCCCGCTGATGTGGTTGTGGTCTGGTGTTTGGACTCAGATAGAGGCCTCCTCCTCTTCCTATAATCTGGCCCTATTACCGCCGAGGTGTGAGACGCCCTCTCCTCTAGTTACCTGCGTGCTGCTACGCTACGCTGCCGCTCAGATCCCTCAGCCTCCCTCAGCCTCCCCACGGGGGCCGATAACTGTCTTGACAAGGACTCCTTCCTCTTGAATCAGGGAGCTTCTTTGAGAATCCCAAAAGTCATTAATAATGAACCAAAAATTTGGAAGAGCAGAAGACATATTGATTTTAATCGTTTCAGATGTATCTTTGTTTTTTCAGAGGGGCAGGATGACTTTGATGACAAATACAGCATCCCCCACGGCTCCTATTGAAGGACTAGTTTGTGTTTGATTTCTCTTCTTCAATGAGCTGCTGAATGCCGGGCACAGAGGGTCGCACTCCGCCTGCCTCCCTAGATAGCACTTAAGAGCCCCTGCGGCGTCCTACAAAAAAGGCCCTTTAGGGTTCTTGAAAAATATGTCACTCTTGATTTCTATAAAACCGCCCCGTGCTTTTAAGATCCTGATCATTTTGCCAGCGCCGCCGCTCGTCTAGAGTGACTCTCAGATGGCGCCAACACTCGTATCTGAGCAAAAACATATTGCAGAACGCAATGCTGTAGCTTACATATTGAGCAAGGCATGCCTCCCTCTTTCTCTCTTCCCTTCTTCTTCATTAGAGAGCCTGAGAGGCCAGGCTGCAGGAGGAGAGATGAAGTGAGCATTGTGCTATTGTTGAACAGAAGATTTAAGTGTCTGGCGCTGCTGGAGGTGTCAGATTCAGTGTGCAGCATCGTTGTCAAAGACAAATGTTAAAATGAGCTTAATATGGCTCTGAAAAAAAAGAAGAAACCGAGCCAGAGCTGCAATTATTACGGCAGTGAGAGAACACCTACTGTGTGCTTGTCCACACCACCATGATGCATTTAAATGTGCTTTAATTGCTGCAGGTAAATGTTCCGTAGCGTCGTTTTTTACATACCATTTGCATGTTTTAAAACCCTAGGAGATCTGGCGAGCAATGCATCTCTAAGGTCACAGAGGTCACACATTATACAGCAGATTTTTCATCATTAAATATTATAACTTTTACACTTCATTCTGAAAAACTGCATACTGCGACAACTCTCTCGCCACCCTGCGTTTAACTAGGAGAATATATGAGGTGTAAGATTTAACTATCAGCACGCTTTCCAACTTTGACTTATGCAACGTAAGCAAGTTGAGATGGTGTAGGAAAAACCCCCCGCCACAATGCTAAAAGATTAATAATGTATTGCTTCACTGTAGTGGAATATTCTCCCATTTTAGCATGCACACCCCGACATTGTTTTGTTAACAGTTGAGCGCTAATGTTGTCTGCTTTGGGTATTCATACCACCCACTTGCTTTCATATTTAAAACACAGCTCAGGAAGTCATCCTTTGATGATGCATTGCACCACATGATAATATCTATTTTGCTCAGTGACCCGTGTTGTAACATTAAAGAAGTGTTTGTTGGGTTTAATAAATTGAGTGTTTCCAGGGCTGCAGCTTTAATGTCAAAGGTTTACTGTTCACTAGTAAAATATGCACCGTCTACGTAGTGTAACACAGAAGAAAGTTACTTTCAGACTAAGTTTGTTTTGTTTCATGAAGCTTGGCGAGATGTATCCCAGCTTTAAGTACTGTAGGCAAAGTGTGGGCGATGGGCAATCAGGTCTTAGTGAGGGGGCGGAGGTTCGGGGTGATTTTGTCATTTGTCATGTGCGCTAAGTGAGTCAGTGAAACGGCTGGAGAGGATGGGAGGTGGCTGCAGGCTCTGTCGCTGTGGTAATTGTGAGTCATTCAGCCTCAGTGAGCACAGGCCCCAGGCCTCTCTCCCAGCAGGGAGCGAGGGGAGGGGAGCGATCCTCACAAGCCTGCCAGCTCCACAGGCAATAATCAGCCTGTTACAGTGACAGGTACACCGTTTTAACCCCTTTCCCCCCGGTGACAGAAGCACACTATGGCCGTAATGCAGCAGAGAGATCAGGGAGCCACTTAACTGAAATCTGTGCTGTAACTCTCACAGACGCAGGGGGACTGGTGACAGACCAGTGTGTCAACCAAAGGATATTGTTCCAAAATTAGACTCCCACTTGAGTTTGAACATTCAGATTTAACTTGTTAAATTCCTGGAGACGAACGAGGGTTGCGGATTTCCGACAAAAGAGCTGCACACATTTTATTTCAGAGATGTGGGGACTTCACAAATCACGAATACCATTGTAAGTCTGCGGACGGCCGCAGCGAGTGACGTAGTGCAACAAGCGACGCACAGAGCAGTTGACGTAGTATATCGAGCGACTGTGAAAGAACTCTCATTGAATTAAAAGGTTATTAAATAACGGGTATAACAAGCAACAAAGTCCGCTACTGGTGGGCAGGAGGTAGAAAGGTACAACAAACACTGGACTTCCTCCCAGGAGACAGCTGTTCTTGTCCTGTGTGAATCATAGTCATTTGTTTTAATATTTGTTTTGTTTTTAAGTCATTTTAAGCCAAACCATGATGTGTTTTGTTGCCTGAACCTAACCTAACTCAGCAGTTTTATTGCGTTTTGGTTTATTTCAATTTACATTAATCACGTGTTTAAAACAGTTTAAAACTGCGACCGTAATCTGGGAGAAAATACGTTTCTCTCAAAACATAATTTGGTTATGCAGTTTAGTTGTATGGGAATGTAATTTTGTGGGTTCTCCCCTGTTTTGTATCACTGTGAATCAAATATAATTTGGGTTTTAGATTGTCGGACGGACAAAACAAGCAATTCAAAGACATCGCCTTGGGCATTGGGAAATTGGGAGAAGCTATAAACAGTATTTTTATAATAACAATGGATGAAATGACCATGTTTAATGTGAAAACGGGTCAGTCAAAGTGATGAACCCACAGAGAACGATCATCACCTGACTTTGTAGTTCCCCTCAGCTCAACGGAGCGTTTTACTGTCTCCCAGCTCATTGATTTTTATTGCTCGCAACTTTGCTGTTTTGGTTCACTCTCACCGCTCTTATAGTGTCAATTTTGACTGCAGACAGAAAAGTTAGTGACTGGTGAACACAGTGGAGACTTTAGCAGCTAAACAGCCAGATATTTCCATCAGGAGGTGGTGGAGACCAAACTAGAGCTAAAAGGAGAGTGAATATTGGATTCATCAGGTGGACAGAAACATGATGTTGCTCTGTAAATAGGCAACTGTTTACCATCAAGTTCGCTATATCAAATGGTAATAATATGCTATTGTAATTACGACTCGTTTCTGCTGCCCCCAAGTGGTCAAAAAGTCAGATTTGGCAGGTTTAAAAATGATTTTGACTTGCTCTTGTGATGGTATTTTACATTGTTGTTGTAGTAGTGCATTACATCTTTTTGGATTTCTTTCACCACTGTACATTGCAAATTAAAATGTGCAGTCTTTACATTGCTGCCCACAAAGTTATTGCAGGTTTAGGCCTAAATAAACAAGAAAATAAACAGTAGCTTAACAAATACTGAAAATAATTGTTAGTTGCAGGGGATTGAATGAGTGGGGACTGTGGTGCAGGGCTCTATTTCATTACTTATTTTTTATTGCCACTGCTATGTAATAAAAGCTATTTTTATTGCTTTTATTACCTTTTTTACTGTGATATATGTATCCCAGTAAGCACTGAATGGCAGGTGAAAAGACATCTGGGAATGTAGGTTGAAAATTAATTTGGCATGTGACAATTTTAGTTTACATATAGCCGCAATTGTTTTAACAGCTTTTCAATGATATAATTCAACACATATTTAGGACCTGCTTCACTTTGAAATTCAAATCTCAAAAGTCTTGAACTGCATCATTAAACAAACGCTTACTAGAATATGTACCGAATGCATGTCTTCGGTGTGATGTGTGTTAATCATATTTTTATGGATGCATGATCTGGATTAGAGTAAATGAATTGATTGATACAGAGAATCGTCCTGTAGAGCCGCCCAGCGGGGCTGAAAGCATGTGCTTGTCCTGGGGAGCTGACAAGTTCAATAAGCACTCCATTTTCCTCTGGCTGTTGAGTTGAAATCTTCATCTCTAATATGACATCAATTTTTAATTAAAGACCCAGGCAGCTCAGATTTCTTAAGTGTTCGTCAATGCTTTATTCTCTTTTCTTCTCTGTCTGCTCTCCCCGTCTCCAGATCTAATATGCTCTCTGCAGGAGGCTTCTCTGTTACATGATTAAAGTCTGAAAACGGCTGTGCCCTTATAACTAATTATTCTTCTGGCTAGTGTAGATCCAAGAAGAGGTGAGGGAGGGAAAGGTAATTTCACAAGAAACAAGCCATTTGACTCTTAATGAATAATTTACTCCGGCTTCTTGGGGGTCACTGGAGCTCAGATCTGCGGCGGGTGAACAAACTCCCGACACTGAATCTTTTTATTCTAAACTCTTTTCCCCGATCTTTCTTTCTGCATCCTCCGCCCGCTTTCCCAGCTCATTTTGGACAGGTTCAGTTGTGTGCTCCCAGAGGAGTTGGGCTCATTTTGTATGCTCAGAGCGACGCCGGGCTCTGAATTGGCTATCAAACTTTTTACATTATAGGATATTGACAAGTTGGCGGCGCGAGGAGGGTGCAGAGGGGACTGTTTCTCCCCAGGTTGTCTCCAGTTTGTCTCCAGGGAGCAAAACGTGCATTGATGGGGCAGAGCTGATTAAAGCGCTGCTACAGTATTCACACCTGTCTGGTAAAAGCTGGAAGGACTCTACAATTGGTGTAAAAAGCTTCAATTGAATGCCGTCTTATCAAGTTGTCTGACATAAAAGGGATATGCGATGAAAAACTCACTTTTTCGGTGCCTGTGCACATACATTTGGGTATCTGGAGAGCCTACCAACCCACAAACTGTGAAACAAGACAACCCAGTCAGTTTTTTTGAGGGCTGCCGAGATCAGAAAACATGTGAGCTAACAAGACATTCACAGTTTGGCTCCCCTTTCGGCCCTAATCAGACAGAGCGCGTTTTGCGGGTGGAAAACGTGAGGCACACCGCACTACCTTTTTGGTGCCCGATCAGACAGAGCATTTTAATGTTGCTAGGCAACCACCGAATGAGTGCTAATGTCGGCTTGACACACACCATGATCTGTACGCTACCTAATAGTTAATAGTACAGTTTAAAATAATAAAAACAACTTCCCCGAAATTTCAAACACCGCACTAATTTGCCTCCTCCTGTTTTCTGTTCAGGGCTGCACGGTGCGGCGGTGGTTAGCACTGTCGCCTCACCGTGCAAGATTCAAAGGTTCAAGTGCAGGTTCAAACCCGGCTTGGGGCCCTTCTGCATGTTCTCCCCGTGTTAGCGTGGGTTTTCTCCGGGTTCTCCGGTTTCCTCCCACAGTCCAAAGACATGCAGGTTAGGTTCATTGTTCACTCTAAATTGCCCGTAGGTGTGAATGTAATTGTGAATGATTGTCTGTCTCTATGTCTCAGGCCTGTGATAGTCTGGCAACCTGTGTCGGCTGGGATCGGCTCCAGCTCCCCCCGCGACCCTGAATAGGATAAGCGATTACAGATAATGGATGGATGGATGTTTTCTGTTCAGATCATGGTAACTACGGTGGTAAACTCATATAGCTCTGTTTATCCAGAAGAAGTCACCATAATGACAAAAAGCGCTAATGACGTTGGGCGCTTTTCTGCTCTGAGGTGCATTTTTTCAACTCGAGGCATTCAGGGCGCTCCTGTAAAAACGCAAGGCGCATAGAGCGGAAAAACGTGAGGTGCTCAGCAATGCAAAAGCAGCGTTCGCAATGCTTCACTCTCATTGAATTCCAAAAAGCTGCCACATGCTTAAAGAGCCGGACGCTAAAACGGAGCGTTTCAGACAGAGGGTGAATACAGGTATATTCAGACAGACAGTATGAGAAAAATAATGTGTTTTTTGAACATTAAAGCATGTAAACATGTTCTAGTAGAAACCCAGAATACAAATATGAACCTGGAAAAGAGCACGATATGTATCCTTTAAAGCTCCAGTGTTTGTGTTGGCTTTTGAACACCTGTCCAGGAGCTTAAAGCATGAATATCTGAACAGTGGCCAGTTTCAATCCCCAACAAAAAAAGCAAATTAATTATGCTTTCTTGTTCATTTAATTGCTTTAGTAAAGGTCAAATCAAAGTGTGCAGTTCCCACCAAGGAATGCGTGTAACTGTGTGAACCGGTCACACTTGTAGTAGAGCTAAAAGGCGTCAATGGACAACTTTAAATACTAATGTGGTTGCAGAGATGGGCCAGACGTGTCCACATTTGTATGGTGAACACGAATGCAATGCTTCTCTGATTGTTTTGAGGCTCTGCCTATGTTTTGCAGGCTGCATGCATATAAGACTACAATATGCCACACGGCTCGGACTGCCACAGCAATCTGCTTCTTTAGCTGAAGTCGAACTTTTTTCTGTTTAGCTGCGGATAAAACCAAATGTGAGCTGGGGAAGTGAAACCTGATCACAAGTGCTTACTTGTGAAACATTTGACACGCATCCTGACAACAGGTGTGAACTGCAGTCCATAGAACGCCACCGGAGGAAACAACAGTGTTCGAACTCTTAAAACAGCTTATGTGTTAAGTGACAAGTGGCCTCCAGCAGTCCTCTCCAGAAAGATGACGGCAGTTTCTTTAAATTACATTTGTTAACTTTAAGTAGCAAAGAAGAATGTTGTGTTCTGTTGTTATCCTGCTACAAAAGCGAAGAAGTCGAGGTGGATGTTTGGACAAAGAATGTGACTTTGACGCCGCATACTGTGGTTTGTCTGTTTCTTTTAATCAAGAATGCAATCTTTCCTTAACATTCACATTGCCAGAAAACAACGGTGGCATAGTGGAATAAATGGTGGAAACACGAGTGCTGGTCGAACAGAGTTTGTTGTGTTGGAGTACAGAAAGTATAGCTTAGTGTTATCAAAAAGCTTTTCAATGTCATGGTGAATATTTTGACGATTTCAACAATGTGGATGAGGTCTTTGAATTCGATTGCCGCCCGTATACGGATATTCAGATTTCACAACAAGACTTCTTCTTGAGTGGGACTTGGACACGATAACAAACAGACCGGATCAAACGAAAGATAAGAAAAACATTTTATTTCTCTGTAGGGTCCTTTCTATAATGTTGGTAATAATAGCAATCTGAGCCTGTCAGTGGCAAAGACAAGCACTTTTAGTGAACGTAACGTTACAATGACGCTGCTCACTTGCCCTCGCAGCTCGTTTCGCGGCTCAATACTGGACCAATTTCAGAAATTGTTGTCCCCATTAGTCACTTAGACATAAAAACATGGGAAAATAGGGCTGAAAAATATCAAAGTTACCCTTTAACTACACAGGTTACGGTTGAGCAAACACGTCACGTTTTAATGAACTGATAAAAAAATCTGTTTGTGCTTAAGGTCTGTGAACTTTCCCAGAATAGACAACACTACAGCTCTTCACAGGGTCACTGTGAAGTGGGGCATGGATACATGCATGACTACTCAAACTGGAGCGTTAAATGTTACAATAATTGCCCGTCATTGTTGTGCTATATTCCACAGCAAAACATCCTCAAAATTCAATTCAGAAATCACTGTACTCTGCAAAAAAAAAATGTTCTTATTATCCATTTATTATACTTGAAACACTTCTTCTTTCAAGCTCAGCCAAATCCCTGATCCCTGTGGCTGTGCGCCGCTTTAATTGGAAACCCCCGAAAAGACCCTCAGCGGGCCTTGTCTGGACATGTGCACCACTCTGACCCTGAAAATCACTGTACCGTCACCGGGCAGCACGCTGGTGAACTGCACACTACATGTTCATTCACGCAGAACAGACTGTTTACAGATTGTGAGAGAATATAAATGGGCTTTTGCTCCCCGGTCTCATTCTATCCAGCGGCTGCAGTCACTCCACGATGAGGTCAGCATGAACCTCGGAGCCCGCGGCATCAGAAAAGCTTCTTCAGTGTTAAACTGCACTGACAGCCTGATGTTCCCCCTTCAAATAAAGCCACGTCCCCTAATCCCACATCGCCTTTTCTAATATTGTTTGGATGCCCACTTGAAACGATGAAAATTTCATTCTATATTGACACTTTCCATAACATTTTCACAACGCAGTAAAACTACTTTTACTATTGTCAGCTCCAGCAGCAGCTCTCTGAAATTAAAACGTCTGTTATGGATTTTCCCACCCTTAGTTATTCCTCTGTGTGAAAGTCAAGCGCATCTTTATCTGGATCCCCTGGGAGTTATACCCACTCATTCCACCCAAGGCTACGAGTCGTTTTTCTTTAAGCTGTGCACTGTAATCCACCCTCCGCTATCCCAACCAGCAGACAAACCTACAGATATTCTTCCAGGATCTGCTCTGTCTCCCCTGCAGTCTCCCAGAGAGCGATGCCACAATAAATTGTGCTGGTTTTGAGCAGACAACGTATTCTGTCTCAGGACAGCTCGGCGCTTCACTATGAAGGGCTGTCAGTGTGTCAGGGAGCAGCTTTCTCTCCGTCCGTCTCTCTCAGTCTCTCTCAGTCTGTCTCTGTCTGTCTCTGCTGGGAGCCTGAGGGGGGGAGGAGGAGGGGGAGGCGGGGGGGAGGACAGGCGGTCCCCCCGCTGGCTTCCTCAGCGGGCGGTCAGGAGGGAAGGGGTGCACCTCTGGGGTCACTCTTGCTGTGGTTGTGCATAACTCAAGCTGTTTTACACCACAGGCAGGAAGCCACAGATGTTGTCCATTATAACACCAGCAGCCCCGCTCATTCACCGCTGTTTATAGGTTGTTTTTGTGATTACTCATTGTTGGGCTATTTATTTGATCAATACAAACATAGAAATTAACGTAAAAAAGTGTGAGCAAAATAGGTTAAAACCCAAGGAAAGAATTATACAGTTACACCAGAATTGAAAGTCAAGAGGTCCATTATGTGGCTTCAGGAGTACACATCAAACTTAAGGAGACAAACAACAATCATGCAATTATCTGTGCAAACCAAATGAAACTTAGCAGTAGTTCAGTCGGGTAGACTCTCTTTACACTCTAATTCATTCACAAATCTCTCCGGCTTCTACTCTTATCAGCTCACTACGGGCGTTTACTCTAAAGGCCCTGACACACCAAGCCAACGGTCGGCCGTCGGACAGGTTGGGACCGTTTGAGAGCGTATGTCAGACTATTTTTTGCGTTGTGTCCCGCACCGTTGGCTCTAGTCTGCCCGTGTCAGAGGCTTTTTGGACGATTCAGCATGTTGCTTTAGTGGCGCGGCCCATCTTTGAAAGAAATCACTCTGATTGGCTGTTCAGCTTAAGCGAATCAGTGCACGAGAAGAGAAACGGAAGTAAGGAAAGCAAGCAAACGAGTAAAGTCTTCTCATTTTTCATCTTAATCTCATCTGATCATTCCAATACATGGATATTTCCACAACGACATGGCCAAGTGAGTGGTGAATGAGAGTGGTGTGAAAATGGTCTGCAGACGCCGCTTTGTTTTATGTACATATCATGACAACGGCTTGCATATCCGCCATCGTCGGTCTTCCAGTTTCCCTTTTTGAATGACCAATACAGAATACCGCCACCTGCTGGTGTGGAGAGTTATTTTATCTCACACAGGCGCAGAACATACGTGATAGTTGGCGTTGTTTGTAGTCTTTGCGGTGTGTTCGAGTGCATTTTTTTGCCAAGACAAAGGCGACGTGAGGCAACGCAACAGTCGGCCTTTATCGCCGCTAGTTCTTTGATGTCGGCTTGGTGTGTCTAGGCCATAAGTTAACAACCACGTTTTGCCACGATCTCTCTGAGTCATATCATTGCTGTTAAATTTTAAAACTGTTCCTCTTCTCTGCTGCAGTCAGTTGTCATTGCAGTGCAAACCGATGCGATCCTCCTCCACCCCATTCACCTCCACCTCTTCATCATATCCAGAGCCCAGTCCTGCTCCACATCCCATCATCAAATCTTCAGCCCTTAACCACCACCGCCACCGCTAGTGTCTAGACTCTATACTCATGGCATCACTACCTCCCTAAACATACTACGTCACAATGGAGTCTAATCACCAAAGACTCTTCACTATTCATATTATCGTGCACCACGTAGCTAATTATTGCTCACTCTATATGAAGTCTGAATCACCTGAAAATAAGAATCGTTGTGTTTTCGTGACCTTAGAATGAGCCGTTTATATCTACAAACCGTAAATCCTCACATTTTGAGAAGCTGGAAGCAGCAAATATTTGACATTTTTGCTTGAAAAATGACTGAAACGTTTTATCAAAAGAGTTTTCTGAATAATTCTGTTGATTGAGTAATCGTTGCTGCTCTATAAATGTGCATCAGTGTGGTTCCTGTGTCATACACAAGATAAACTATAAGAAATATCTTCTGTAAATGATGAAGCTTGTGCAGTTTGTGTGTGGTGTGTGCTCACCCGAGCTGTATTGCAATCACTCTAACAATGACTAACAAGAGGAGTGCATATTATTATGCTACTGATGATGAAGATGCCATGACCTCGTAATCGTCCCTCTCAAATCACCCCCTTCATCAGCACAATAAACCGTTCTGTCGGCTTCCACTGCAGCCGAACCCTCCCTTATGACAGAAATTTGACAATTATGAATGAGTTTCGAGTTTCCTGTGTGTGTGTGTGGGATGTGAGCTGGAGAGTAGAAGCTGATGAGCTCTGACATGCAGATTGCAACAGTGATGGCAAAGAGGAAGACTCAAGAGAGCGAGGAAGCCCAAAACAAAACAAAAATTCTATTCACTCCGCTGCTGCTGTCTCACATTTGTGCAATATATACTTTATCAGACAGTGAATGTGTTTTTTTTTTTCTATTTGTTTTCTCAGGATTAAGGTGGTATTTCTGCTTAGCCGGGGATGTATCTGGGTGGACAAGGTCGGCGACCCTGCGAGGAGGACAGGTATCTAAGAAGCATGTATCTAAGGCTGTGTGACAGGACAAAACAGAGAGAGGAGTCCGATGTGGTTAGAATTAACGCCAGCCAGCCGCTGCTTTTTAATCTTACACACAAATACACAGGTTTGCACAGTGTGTGTTTGTGCATTGTTGCAGCGTGCTGTCTGGTGGAGTTCCAGGCAAACTACAGGCAGTTTTGCTTCGATTGTTATGCCTTTTGTTGGCTTAGTTGCTGTGCTGTGTTGTGATTCAAGCGTCCCATTGCTGTGGTGCAGCCTCATCACGATCCCGTCCTTGTCATGAAAGGGGGTTTTGGCTCTGTGAGGCGTTCAGTGTAAGAACGTAATTTGTTTTTAATTGACGTGCCGTGTTGAATAAGTACGCGTTTCCTTGCTGATGGCAAAGTCAAATAGAGGTTGATGGTAAAAGTTTAGAAGTAGAAAACATACTTTAACGCTGTCATGTTTTCTTTTTATTTTCAAATCACCTCAATGCACAAAAAACCTTGGGATATGTATGAATGTCTTCATCGAAATTCAATCTGCAAAAAAAAAAAAGTGTAAATTCTGTACAGGGCCACTGAGGTGAAACTCAGCTATCAAGCATGATGGTCAGCGTCTGGGTCTGCAATGAAAGCAATCAGACGGAATATAAAGCCGTCGTGTCTCTCATGGCCACAGAGAGGCTACCTGTGCGAAAGAGCAGCTGTGAGCTCAACATGAGGACGTATGAAGTGCCGAGAGGGCCGCTGCATCCCCGGCGATCTTCACCACATGAAGGTTGCAGCACATGCAAGGTCAGAATTCCTTAATTAATAGGCTCTTTTGTGGCTGTGCACGTGTATTAGGTGCAGACATGTATGTCTCCTTGAGTGCTAACTGAGTGAAATTACATTTAAACCATTTTACCTATTTGAAATGTTGATTAAGAACAAAAAATGTACTTCTAGGTGGCATAATTGCAGGGGAGAGAGTCTGCAACTTCATGGAGCGGTCGAGTTCAACACCCCGTTCTGTTGCACTTCATTCTTCTGTTGGTAGTTATTCAGATTGTTTACCTCAACCTTGTGCTGTGCACAGTTCAGCCACACTGCTGCAGCTGTAATTATATGTGGATTAAGTGTATTTTCTTGGATGCTTTTGTGTAAAGAGAAGAAAGAAGCTGTGATGACTGTCAATGAGGTGTATAAACCTCTGAGGCAGATGTCTCACCTATTCCTCTTTTTTTAACCTCTTTATATGCACCTCCTCTCATTTCTTTTGTCACCACTCTGTACTGTACCTGCTCTATTTTCAATATATCTTCTATAGACACCTGGCTTTCCACCGCAACTTTCACATTAAAACTGAAACAAATCGATCGACAGAAAAATCTGCAAATATTTTGATAATCGATTAATCGTTTAAGTCTTTTTTCAAGCAGAAATCACAAACATTTGATGGTTCTGTAGAGCACTTTTCACAATTTTCTGACACTTTATAGACCAAACGATGAACCGATTAATCGGTAACAAAAATAATCTTTATATTTAACATCTGGGCTCTGCTTAACCAGCTACTGACCGCTAATCCCAAGCACAGGACACAAACTATCCTCCTAAATATCCCACAGATGATTCTCCTGATTGATGCATAATATCAGCCACTTAGTTCGCTGAAACAAACCCAGTCAGCTTCGCCGAGGCATCGCATAAGAAAAATAACTCTAACCGCTGCCAAAAATAAACATAATTTCTCAAGCAGTCAATTATACAACTGAGATGGTTTATATTATTCATAACCCTCCATTCAAATACAGAGAATAATTAACATTTGAGACGCACCATTCATCACATGAACAACAAGCAGAGTGGCACCTTGTGTTAATAGTCGTCTGTATTAGTAGTCATTTGGAAAAAGGCCCCTCGAGACCCAAACCCTCGCTGAGAGTTGCGGAGCTATTACAACAGAAAATCATCCAAATCGAATTTTAATGCGTAGTAGGCTTATACGATTATTAATCACGACTCTCTTG
Source organism: Sebastiscus tertius (assembly GCA_916701665.1). NCBI lineage: Eukaryota > Metazoa > Chordata > Actinopteri > Perciformes > Sebastidae > Sebastiscus > Sebastiscus tertius. Next base: position 50,280 of record CAKAOH010038966.1, read on the forward strand.
CATAATAAAAAAGTTGCTTAATTTATTAATTGCTCCATAATTTATCGATGTCACGGGGGCTAATGAATTACCCAGGATCTCCTGCTGAGGGATGTCATGTACGTTTTTCATAGATACATGGTCTGGAGAGGGAGAGAAAAGGCCCAATTAATTTCATTATCATTAGCCACAGACCTTCTGGGTTACAATAGGCTGCAGCCCTGCAGCTCACAAAATGCTCCCAGAACCAAGACAACACAAGAGCGAGTGTTAAGCCTATTATCCCACTCTTGTATCTAGTTATACAACGGCTGAAAAGGCACTCATCCCCCCATATTTTAAGTCAGCGTGTGGTCCCTTCTCTCTCTCTCGGATCTGTTGAAACTGTCTCGGCTAAATCAATCTGTGTGTGTTTAGTCTTTTACAAGCCCCGTCTGTCAGACCTCCGATCACCAAAAGGGCCATTACTTCCCTGTGAGCACCTGAATAATACTTTAATATGAAAACCACAAGGTCATCCTTGAAGGGATGCATCAGACAAGCACTCCACCTCACTTAAATAATTCCGCACTGATGTTTTTTTTTATTTTTTTTGGGAGCTTGCTCATTTCCTGGGCCCTGTGATTCTCAGCCCAGGGGTTTCCGAGCAGGAGGGTGTTCAAGTTTCCTCATGTGAATCGAGAGCTGATTTCTCATTAAAGGCTGCTTTTTAATAAATCCAGCGAGCGTACATGAAAGAGGGAGTGGGTGATCCAGATTTTGGTAGTATGGTTATGTAATGTCTGAGGTATTCATTAAGGCTGCAGAAACAGTTCATGTTTACACATGTGGTGTTAGAGGTCAGCGGGGGTCCTTAGGGAAGGCTTACTTATGTATACTGGAGGTTTGTAGTGTTACTTCATTTATCATTAGTGAGCTCAATTAGAGAACAGAGACTCTGATGAGACGTTCAAAGCTATATATCTCACCACCCACAGTATGAATCTTGTGTTTAATCATGTCTGAGGAGAAGAAGGTGAGAGTCCTCAGAATAAAGACTTTACTAAGAAGAGCTCATCTTTCTGTCTGCAGACATGAAAAAAGTACTCCATCCTCTGCCTTACAGATCCTACAATAAAACTCACACACCACATGTCCAGTGTCTCTATAAGATGTTTTTAGCACATGAATTTCTTATAAAAACAAATCTGATTAAAAAAAACAAATATGTTGTGTCTGGTCTAAGTTCTTTATTTTAAGCCAGATGTGTGCTGGTGTGTGCTGCTGCAAGGTAACCCACTTTCTTCAATTTTACACATATTTTCTCTGCAAGTTCATACATATCAAACAGGAGAAAGCTTTCTCATTATTTACTTTGTTTTGCCTCTTTTTTTTTGTTGTTGCTTTGGCTTAAAAGTGAAAGGTTACACCTGCCTGCACTTTAATTGATTTAGGACGCATGTGCACTTTTTTCCTGGTGAAATTCTGACTCTCATGTGCAGTTACATACTTTTAAGTAAAATCCAATAATATACATTGAATGATGGGTTAAAAGGCTGATGTGTCTCCAAATACGCACACACACTGGCACGCTGCTGCGCTCCTCTGGGAATAGTGACAGTGAATGTTATTTATACTTCATAATTATTATAAGTTAGAGTCGAAAGAACACAGCACATCAGCACAAATGCGTCTTGGAAGCAGCGAACAGAGCACACAGCAGGCGGGGATTTATCTCTGCATCTCTGCAAGAAACACAAATGATGTATCATTGTGATCAGCATCATCTCCACCAGCTCTCCGTCTCTCCACATGTCTGTCAGCACCATTTCAGTCTACTGAGTTTGTAAGTTTTTGGTGCAAATGGAGTGCAGACACCTTACTATACCGTACCTCATGACGCAGGTATAGGATGAGGTGTTACATGGATGATAAAAGGATGCAAAGATGCGTAAAGACTTAACAGTGTGACTTTTCCCCTCCACTACTCCCACTCTTTTCTTACCAAACAAGCGGTTCCGTTGAGGAGGAGCAGGATGAAGCCGCGGTTGGGACGCATCATTCCGGCGCGTAAAAACCCACACAGCTCCCCCTCTCCGGGTGGCAAAAAAAAAAAAAAAATTTAAAAAGAAACTCCTTTTCCTCCTTCAGGAAGAAGATGTTCTTCCTCCGGCACCGGATCCCTCTCTGCTGACGCACGGTCCCATGTCCAAGACAGGCTCAAACTGCTGCTTCCACAAACCACTTGGAGTCCCCTTCTTTTTTGTCTTTTTTTTCTTTCCCACCAATCCGGAGTTTGAGTCAAATTAGTTGTGGTATGAGAAATCCATGAATATGCGATAGGCTGTTATCATCCATGCAAAAACCAATAGAGAGATCCCAGCTCAGAGTGAAGTGGGTATAGATCACATCTGGTCACTGGTGCACAGTGGAGATCCTGCTGGAGTGATGGAGATGGAGATGGAGCTGCAGCCTCCTGCACAAACTGAGCGATGCTGAGACTGGCAAGAGCGAACACACGTTTTAACAGTTTCTACTCCCTCTCTCTCTCTCTCTCTCTCTCTCTCTCTCTCTCTATCCTTGTGCCTCTCCCCTCTTCTCTCACCACGAATCTCTCCTCTCCTCTCTCTCCCCCTTTCTGTCCCCCCCTCCTCCTCCCTTATCTCCATCTCTCTACCCAGCATCCTCCTTCTCTCTCTCTTTCAGCCACTTTCTCTGATCCCATCCACTCAATTCATTCTGCATATCAAATAACAAACAATTAGAATGAATAACAACAATAAACATCTGTTCCACTTGTATGAGTGCATCTGCCTCTTATTTTTCCAATCCCCCAACCAATATATCTGACATCAGCCTACAACAGCCTGCCTCCCTAATCCACCGACAAACATTGTGGGGCATTTCTCATCACCGAGCCTGTCATTAAGTATAATCATCACTGTGGGTAGAAATCATTGATTGGGAAAGACTGGGTCTGTGTTTGTCACAACACAACACAACTCCTGTGTCAGTATACAGTAAACCGAGGATGTTAAAGCTGCAGCTACAAAGAAAGCCTGATACTCACTGTCACCTCGTGCATGTTACAATCAGGTTGTTTGTCCTCCCCACAGGTCAGCCAGTGATCTGGAGCCCCGCTGAACAGTATCGACGTACTCTGTGTGCACCGATGAACCGGTGACCGTCACCTCAGCGAGGTTGTGATTGATAAAGACTTTCCCCAATAACACACAGTTCATTAGGAGCAGGTTAATGGACTGAAATGCAAGATTCCACCACGCAGGTCCCCTGGCTCCCAACGGCTCCATTCCTGCTTAATTAGACCCATAGATGAGTTTCTCTCCGCTCCGTCCATCTCGCCAAGTCTTTCCATTTTGCTCTTCAATCTGACAAGCACACACAGAAGAAGACCTATCTGTCTGTCACCAGGTCAGAACCTTTTTCTATCTGTGCTATTTTGTCTTGGATCAACCTCTTTTGATCTGGTGGGTTTTTCTGCACCTGCTAATAATGCACAGGGTGTTATCTGCTTCTGCTGGTGTAAAAGGGGTTAATTGATCCCAGTTCTGAGGTTAATTGGCTCGACAGGCCTTAATGCTGAGGGACCCGACCCCTGGAGGTGCAGGGGTCAGAGCCGAGGGGGTCACCAGAGGAGATGAGGCCCTGTCAATCCGCTGTGACTGAGACATCAAAGAGTTTGGCTGCAGGGGAAGTCTTGGAGATGACTGCTCTCTCCCACCCATCTGACTGTGTGCACACATACAGATTCACTGCTCATTATGATGCAGGAGATGCTGATGAAAGATGGGAATGAGCTCATCGACTTAGGAGGTTGCTTGATCTCTCTCTCCCTCTCTCTCTCTGTCCGTCTTTCTTTTTTATTAGATTATTTCAGAAGCTAAACGTGTCTCTGTATAATGCAAGCCAGCCTCTTCAGTTGCCCAGGGTATCGGGGAGCTCTCTGGGAGCGGAAACAGCAAACCTATAAAGGGAGATCCGCTCCCCGGCCCACAATCTGAAGAAACAGCAACCATAATAAAACGCCTTTTAAAACGCACGCACGTTCATTCATACACACACTTTCACTCCTGCACATAATTATAGGGCCATAACTCAGTCTGTATACTCTCCGGGGAACAGCCAGACAAGCGGCTGCTATTTTTTACTCACTTGAATAAAAAAAAACAAAAAAAAAGCGGTGTGGATGCTAAGATACTCATCATTTGACACCCAGGATCGACTTATCTTAATGTTGTTTCACAGGAGACTCGCATCAGCATGACAAATAGGAATGCGTGTTTGTGTATTCTCTTTTTTATTCCGCTTTCCTGCCAAACTCCCAACAATTGTGCTCAATCATTGCATTGCTTGACACGTAATCCTATTTCACAGTGTAATTCGGTTTGAATGAGGAGCTGCAGGCAACAGACAGCCCGGTGAGATGTCAGAGACCCGGACTGCGGGGTTTATACATGAGTATTGGCTGCCCTCTAGTGTCTTTTGTCTCTTCTGCACCCTCAGGATGGAGGCAAAGCTTCCGAAGTGGGTGATGGATGTCATTTAGAGGGTCAGTGCACCCATATGTCAAAATAACTCAAGTGGTATTAAAGCATGCAGATAGATTTTGTATTATTTGTAGAGATTTTGAGATATCTGTCACTGAGATTTCTTCTGCCACCCCTAAATAAAGGAAGTGGATTTGGTTTAGTTTGTGGTGCTCACAGTATTGCAGATTTACATTTCAAATTTAAAGGTGCTTCATACGATATTCAGAGCATTAATATAGCAGCTATTTGCTATGTAAAGATACAGTGGATTAATGTCTACCTAAGCAGAGAATGAAGTCACTCTCCCTCTGTGTGTGTTGTAATCAGAGCTTCTCCGCGCTTTCTTGACATAGCTGGGTCGGCCCTATGTGCTCTTAGTGCATGTTCGTGCATGTGAGCGTGCCCCACTGGCAAGCTCATGGCCACCGCTCTGCTCTGCGTAGCACCCATCCTCCGGTTCCGCCCCCGGGTTAATACTGTTAGCTCTGTCAGCGCTGTTGCCCCTTGTTTTCCCTTTTAGCGCTGTTAGCACCGTTAGCTACGGGCTGCCATGTTGAGAGCCGTGCGGAGGCAATAGAAATGCTCCCAATCTTACATTTAGCACTTTTCCAGAGACAGTGTCCCTGTTACTCTGAGTTATCCACAGAAAACACATTCAACAGTTATAGGGATTATGGTGATCTTGCCCAGTTCCAATGTCCACCTCGCCGACCAAGAGGGCTCAAGACTGTCCTACTGTGAAATCACCAAGTGTTTGAAGGCTCTCTGATTGACCTTTGAGCACTTAACACACACTCTCATCAAGTCCACAACACTTTGAGAGACTTTATTTATTTCAGACCAGAACAGACAAACCAAACACTGTTAACTTTTCCTGCTTAGGCCGGAGTCGATAACATTACTCGCTCCCGTCGCCACTGCGCTCTCTCTCTTGCTTCACCACTCACTTCCCATGTACACACACACTCCAAGCACTCTACTCTACAACAACTGACTCTATAAAGGGCCAATCGCGTTTTTGCGTCGGCTACCGTATCCTACATGCTTGGCACTTGCGAGAAGTTGTAATCTGCAACCTCAGCGCTCGATACCGCCAGATCCTACACACTGTTCCTTTAAAATTACTACGTTTTTAAAGTGAAAGTGAAATTTAACATTGTGAGCACAAAGACATCAACACGTTGTTGATTTTCACATTGGACTTGAAGAGTAGCCTCCTGGATGAAAGTCCTGTGTTTGTTTGACCCATCCACCACCCCCCGACCCACCTTTTTTTTTTTTTTTTTCCGGAAACAGGAACAGGAAAAGAACAACAAACACTCCAGTTTATTGAACTAATTATAGGCTTTTCACACTGCGTATCCTTAAGCCTGGGATAAGAGTTCACCTGGGCTAACTTACTGTAGCCCCTTTCACACACACATTGTTGACACAGGGTTAACCTAAGCCCAGGGCTTTATGATTCACACAGCACTTCTTCTAGCCCTGCAGGGTTAAATGCCTGTTAGAACACGTGACTGATGTTTACATTCAAGACTGACGTGTGACTACTATTGAACAGATTTGACAACAAAAATGTGACAGAACTTTTATTGTGTACCTTAGCCCCGTTTCACACTGGCAACTTTTAAGCACGTGTTTAGTAGATTGTCAGGGGTTAACCCTGCTCCAGAGCAGGGCCAGCAAGCTCCGGGCTAAAGTCTGGGTTAGCCCACTTTGGGATATGCCAGGATTTAGCCAGTGTGAAAGTTTTCTTAGCCCTAGGCTAAGTGTAGTGTGGAAAGCCATAGAGTCTAAAATATCAGCCTCAAACTCTACTGTTCATGTGTGTGCTCAGATAACATAATATCACAGAAAGTGCTGTTCCATTACTCAGACAGTGTTTGGAGCCCTCACACTCCACTAATGCTGATGACACAGATGATAAAGTCTGTGAGGATTCAGGGGACACTATTTCCCACTGAGACACTATTTCTTCTGTAGAAAGTATTTCCAATAAAAACGTTTCACAGGATTATTGAGAGCAACCAGGACAACGGTCTGGAAAGTCACTTTGCTGTTGATTTTTTATAATGTCATTTTTAAATGCTTTAGGCAAGACAAACAGGGTCCCATTCACCTCTATTATTATGGGGTGACTGCAGAAATGTCACAAACTATTATC